>QLOH01001035.1:0-172538 GCA_026901365.1 Sesbania bispinosa
TCCAAAGTCTCACATCAGTGTAGTTTGAAGGAGGGATAGGAAATTACTATAAATAAGGTGTCTTACTTTGGGTGTACTCACCACAACAACACTAGTCTTTGGGTGTACTGGGGACTTAGGTAGTTGTGTGTATAGAGAGAGTTTGCAATTTTTCTGTGCAAAAATTGTGTAAAAGAGTTTACATTTTCTCCTTTTAAAAAAATTACAAATAGAATAATAAAATTGTGTGTGTGTTCTACGCAAGAGGTGCCGAACCACGTTAAATTTATAAGTTTGTTCCTTTGTTTCTCTTGTGGGTGTGCTTCTGCAGGTGGAGATTTCTCCTCCCCTGGTTGTATGAAATAAAATTCATACATAATTTAAAATAAAAACTGCAAATATATAAGAAACAAAGTAACAACCATGTGTTAGGGTGCTGAAGTTTAGAGAATTTCTACTGGGAGCAAAATGGAATAGAAATAGAATGTATAAGAGAAGAACGGAGTAAGAATCATGTGTCTCTTACTGCAGAATGGATGAACAAGGAGAATACTTCTTAACAAGGGTCGCCCCCTTCTTAACTGAGTTTGATGACTCGGTACTATTAGCAACTTTCTCTCTTGCCTCTCCTGTACAGCTTCCCCCTATTTAACTATCCACCTAACTGCTTAAAAGACTTCCCTATTAACAACCCTGATTAACTGTCATCACCTCTCAAACTGTTTTTATTTCTACAAAACATGCATTTTCCAAGTCCTATGCCTATCCTTTTGGGGGTTTAACACCATGATTAAATAATTTATTAAAAGAGGAGTGTCCTAACACATTTGGTTCAGGGGTATTTAATACACTTCATAGTAAATGACTATTGTGTTGTACTATATCAAATGTTTTATTTTCACTATATACTGTTTTACTTTAATTCCCTAAAAGCATAAGCATTTGCCTGTGTAAAACAATTTTCACCTTAATCTAAATTCTATCTTCAACAAATAATCATAATGTGAAATTTGGTTCAAACCTAATATATTGATGTAAAAAGCACTAAGAACTATAATTAAAAATATGCATTTATTTCTATAGAGATGCCTTTGATCAGGCACAAAGAGAATCCTCCCATTGATCGTAAGGGCACAGTTTAAATTGAACACACTTAAGTCAAGCTATCCAACAACAGTTTCACCATCCATTGCTCAAACATAATAACTTTCATTAAAAAGTTCTTAAAACAATACTTGAAGTAGGATCTATTTCAGAAAAAATGTGTTCAATCAGACAGAGTCCCAGCATTGTGTAAAAACGCATAGCTTAAAAGTGAATAGACATGAAAATAAGCTACACAATCCGCAAATATTGTGATTTGAAAAATCTTGTAAAGTTGTAATGATGCAGGTGAGACGCATTTCCCTTTCAGAAGGAACAAAAAAAGTGTCAACAAGAAAGGGAGCATAGTTTAACAAAAACTATACCAGCCAGAATCCCCCACTGACATGGGACTGGAGCATTGACTTTATAAAGGTTGGATATTCAGATTCCAAATCCGATTGTAACTTTTCAGCTTTCTCTAATGCTTCCTCTCTGGCTTCATCTGAAGCATATACCCGATTCGAATAATCCCTATACTTATTATAACCACTACAAACATGAGATGGAAAAAAAATATATGTCAATTCATAGAAGAATATTCCACATGGAAGCTAACATGAAAGTTTGGGGGAAAAGTCAAAAGAACCTTCTAGCTCTAGGTATTGAAACGCGATCAATAAGCACCTGAAAGAGAGAGAAAATGTAAAAATGGAATAAGTGATTGAGAGGAGTTGAGGGAAATGAGTGATTAATGGATGAAAGGGGGTTACTTTACTTCTTTGTAAACAGGAGAAGGCATGTTGGCGACACGGCCGGACCTCCTCACCACAACAAGCTCTTTCTGGATGGTTCGAGGTTTGACCTGCAAATTAACAAACAGCAGAATGAAAAATGAGAGAAGAGAGATGGATTATTTAGCGATTGGAGCGTACCGGAGAGGGTTTGGATTTGGGAGAAGAGGATTTGTGAAGGGCTTGAGAAAGCTGGTGCAGATTGAGGGCCGCCATCCTCTTTTGGTTCTCCTCCAACCTTTTGCGGCGACTCTCCTCGTATGCCGCCACCATTTTCACACAATGGAATCAGCCGAAAGAGAGAAGGAGAGAACTATTCAATGCCAAACCCAAGAGTGATGTGATTTCAAAATATTACTCTGAGGTCTGACCGTCTGAGCTCTTGTTTTTGAGCATTGCCATTTGCCAGTCGACCGTTGCGTTCCCACTTCCCTCCTCACTTGTTAAAAAAAATGATAAATAAAGTAAAAAAATTATTATATTAAAAATACAAATATATTTTTTTTTAATATCAAATATTTGTCAATCAACATTTTTTTATTATTTCTCGTACACTCATTAATAAGATTATTAAATAATTTAAATTCATTTTGTATTAATATGAGATTCAAATAAAATTTTGTTAATTGTTAAAATTTAAATTCACATTTTACAACATTAATCTGGTCAAGGGTTAAACCCACAGTTATTTCTGTGGGAAATTCCTGACGAAAGACCAAAAAATTATATAATTTTTTGTTAATTGTAATGATAATGCAATAATATTTAAAATAAAATATTGTACAGTAATGATTATAATATTAAGAATCCAATCATTTATAATTTTAGGATTTATTATTATTAGTATTATTATTATTATAAAACATATTCTTATTTAAGAGGTCATAATATAAAAAAATGCATTTTCATTTTCATTTTTTAGCAAGTTAATTTTATCATCACTAAAGGTTATGACTCAGTTGGTAATACATGCTAAGATTATGAAAAGAGTTCTCAAGTTCGATATCACTAAATACAATTTTAGGGAGAAATAAGCCCTGAACAAGAATTACATCTTGTAATAGCGGATACTCATGATTAACACACGAAAAAAATATCAATCATAATTTTTTTACCCTTATTTATATTAAACTCCATTTTATAATTTTTATTTTTCTTTATTATCCTTTTTACCAGATCTTTCACTTTCTCTCTTCATTTTAAATTTCTTTCTACCTCTCTTCACTACACATCCTATAATTATTTGTTTAGTGTTAATCTATATTTTTCCTTATTTGATTTCCTTTTTACCGTATAAAATTTCAAGTAACCAGTAACCACATTTATAATTGCTCCTTTGTGTTGAGGCATCAGATTTAGGCATTACTGCATCAGCTGTTTGAATTCAAATTTTCATGTCCTACCTCTCTGTTGAAGTCAAATGCGTCTTCAATATTATATTATAATTATTATGCTATTTTAGTTCAACAACGTCCCTCTCTTATATAGTTTCTATATCTGACTTTTATTTTTTAAGGCTCCGTTTGTTTGAGTAGATTTTTGAAAGATAGAAGTTATGGCGGAGAGAAGTGATAAAGAAAAACCTCACTTCTCTCGTTTGGGAGAGACTTGATTTTTGAAGAGATAGAACTTATCATGCGTGGGGCCCAGTAAAAAATTTTCTACTCTTCGAAGGCGATAAAACTCACTTTTAATTCACTTTCCTGTTTTATCCTTTTAGCTTTCGCGTTGCTGCTCTTTCTTTTTTTAGTTGTTTTATATAAGTGATCCACCATCTCACAAAGCCTTTTTCTATATATTTTTTCCCTAATATTGTGTTTTAATATTTTTTTCATTTTTTATGATTGTTTGGGTTGTTCAATGTAAATGGACCAGATGTTTTTTTTAATTATTATAATTTTTAAAAAAATTGATCAATTAAAAATATCTTTTTGGAATAAAACTCAAAATTATAACCAATTAACTTCAAACTCATAAAAAATATTTTTTCATTATTCCTTATATATATATGGGTATAAATGTCTTTATAATAAATTTCATTTTCTTTCTTCTCACTTTTCTTTTTTACTTCTCTCAATCCAAACAAACTTAAAATCTTTTCCACTTCTACTCACTTTCTCTTCTCTTCCACTTCTTTCTTCCCTATTTCTTTCCTCACCGCTTCTTTCCTACATCCAAACAAAGTGTAAAAGAAAAACAATACAAATAAGTTGTATATCTTTTGTACGTCTTTCATAAAAAATTCATATAGAAAATGAGACTTTCATACATTAAATATTATAATAATAAACTTTATATTAGATATATAATTTTCTTATAGAAATCTCATTTTTATATATAAGTTATTTCATTCTGATAATTTTTCTATTTATATCATTTCAATAATTTTAAAAAGAAATTACTCCACACAGGTTAAAAAAAACCAACAAAGCTCTTTTCCATATTATCCAAGATTTGGACTCAAATCATCAGTTGAATCCATTTTTATCAACTAATTCACACACTAAATAGTAAAATACACTTTTATTAGTATTATTAGGGTAAAATATATTTTTGATCTATGTAAAATTAGCAAGTTTTACTTTTAATCCTTATAATATTTTTTTAATAAAGCGTTCTCCCAAATTTTTTTTTTTGCAATTGATCCCTCCCTTCAATTAGCATGTTTCAAGTGCTGATGTGACACGTTTTCTCTCTCCTAGGTGTAAATTAGAGTATTTCTTGCGGTCTTAAACCGCCAGAAATTACCCAACCACCGTCCCCATTCCCTCTTCTCCCCCTCCCCCTTTTGCCCTCCTCACAAGGCCTCACCACTACTTGATGCGGGTCTCTATACCTTGTTTACGCTTGTCAGATTTCAACAACAACCCCAACCCGATCAATCCCTCAACTCCACCACCAGCAGAACATCCTGCGGCTCTAGATCTTCTAGACAAAACTACCACTACCCACAAGAAGACGAAGAATGCTTCAACTTTTTCATGGCGACACCGATCAAAAGCTCACTGCTTATTTCCTCCAAGCCTTATTCTCCCGCATCACCGAAGCTGAAGAATGAACCTACTGAACCATAACCTCCGCATCGGGAAAAAAACGTCCTCCTTCCAATCAACCAGGAAAACAGTTTTGAAATTCCAAAAGGTCAGCCCCTGAACAACTTGAAACTTGAAGGCTTTAGATTTAGATGAAACTTTTAGGCCCTTTAGATTTAGACGAAGGCTCGAATCTTGAAGGCTTTCTTCCTTAAAATCAATGGTATCAACAAGACAATCAAGATTACAGTGGGTCTTTCGATCCCTCTCAAATATTGAAATTTTCAAGGATGAGTTTGAAGAGTGGTGCCAACCTTGGAGGGGTTTGATAATCTTGAAGATCCTTGGTAAAAAAAATATCACTATGTTTTCTCGAATCCAGATTGTCCAGGATGTGGCAATTGAAAGGAATTTTTTAGACCATAGATATGCGGCAGGAAATAATAATAATTTACATCTTGTATGCTTCCAAGAAGCAAGAGCAAACCTGTTTGATCTGGTGATTAAGTTGGTAGAATGCAATGTTCAATGATGGAGAGAAGAAGAAATAGGGAGGGAATGGGGGAGAATAGGGAGTGGTGACGATGGTTGGGTAATTTTTTGTGGTTTAAGACCGCCAGAAATACATTCATTGACATATAGGAAAGAGAAAATATGTCACATCAACACCTGACACACGCCAATTGAAGAGAAGGACTAATTGCAAAAAAAAAATTGGAAGAACACTTTAATAAAAAAAATTATTGAGACTAAAAGCAAAACTCGCTAATTTTAGAGGGACCAAAAATATATTCTACCCTTATTATTATTATTACACTTGTTGTGACACCCCTAGTTACTACTAAGAACATCACATGTGTTGCACGTGACAAACAGAAATATTATACAAGTTGGTAAAATGCGGAATTTTTTTTTTTAAAGATAGATTGGTAACCGGTAGCATTGTCATATTGACCTACAACATATCTAGTTCCGTTTTAAGTATTATAAAACACTCTTTCTTTACTTGTTATTTTATTTTTGAGAAGCGTTAAATCGTTACTACTTTATAGACGCATACATTTATTCATCATAACCATCATACGTAGAAAATAAAACAGTGCATTTAAGTACAATCCGAAACCATCGTATGCGCAGTTTACAGACCATAAGTAAACCATGAGTTCTAGTAGTGAAATAAATAATCATAATGACCTCAAAACAAGATACAAAAGGGAGGTCACAAAAACTCAAAGTTGATCACGACTAGACTCGAAACACAACTACTCCACTCTTCGTCACTCGGTAGAGAGGGATCCTCCTCTGGGTCCTCCTCGTCCGGCGAGTCATCAATGACGATCATCCCTATCGCGTCTGAAAGAGGGCGGTCTCGCACATCAGAACTCATGGAATGAGAGCCAGATGCCTCCGAAGCAGGTGAATATCGGGGGGAATCCGAACCAACAAGATCTAACACACGTGACGTACGAGATGCCACTGAAGATGCCTGGCGAAGATGGGGCCGGCGAAAAGTAGTGTAGCGCACTAGGTTAGGCGGCGTCTGGAACCCTAACATCATCGGAACGGTGAAATCAATCTCTAGTAACAACGGAAGGCCGGGATGAGTGATGGTGACACGGACCTCCCCGGTAAAGACACACCTCCTAGGTATGTCAGTTACCCTCCACGTTCCCCTCGGCATCCACCGGAGCTACACTCTTATAGAAGTCATGTTGCAAATCTCCAATACCAGCTGACGACGTAGAAGAAGGGCACAACCAAACAACAAACAAAGGGGAGTGAGAACACTTTGCATGAACTCACGTGATATAGGATATAATGTCTAGAGTACATACAAGGGAAATTCACACAATTAAACCAAACATGTACGTACACACATCGACATCATGATGCATACGGCCTATTGCATACTTTGCAATCGTAATATTATATCTGATGCATGAGGGCCCGAGAAATCACCACCACAGTGCACACAGCAACTGCGGAATCACATGGAAGTAATCAGGAGCTAGAGTCTGTACTAGTTTCGGTACTAAGAGCTTTTCTCATATCTTTGGCCGATTTTTCTTTTGTGATACTTCCAGACAATCTCTGCTGATCCTGAAACCTTGAGAGCGACAGGCATATTCAAGCTTAATCCCCTGAACTTGTCAGTAGGTAGCTAGCCTACGTCCCCTGATATTCAGTCTGGAGCTCGACTATCCTCAGGGCTGGCGTCCTTTTCAAGACCCTCTGGAGTCCTTTGCAAGACCCAGTGCCCCAGTCCCAACCAGCTTCACATTGTACCAAAGTGTCACTTCCACGTTTAGTCATGAGGTACACAATCTTAGTCATCACCAATGCTCATGATGCATGCCACACATTCAATGCTTTCTCAGCATACACATTCCTTACCGGTAAAGCCCATCGAATCCTTCCATGTAACCACTCCCCGCGGCACGACATAGATTCAATGACTTTCTTTCGCAAGGAACACCAAACCCCATCTCGGGTCAATCCACACTCTCTCACTAGGCTCCTCAAGTCTTATGCAAGAAAGGTGTGTTTGTTATAAGCTTTTAGGTAAGTTGTATTCATTTTTCCTTAAGACTAATGATTACTTTCACTTAAGTCCTATAGCTTACTAAAGCTTACGGTTGTGTTTTATGAATAGTGCTACATGTCTTAGTTCATCGTATGTGCATGATTAGGGTTAAGTTTAAAAATATCTCCCTTAGGTATTATCTTATCTTTTGATCGAGTCTATTTTTCCTTAATGAAGGTTCAATATGTTTAACAGCCCTTAATTAACCAATTAGGGTTAGGTTTAATCCTTAATTATGGTTAATCTTCCTTAATTAGGCTATAATTAATGTTAATCTCTCCTATTTAAGTCTTAATCTTTACTTAAGATCCTAATTAACTCTTAATCATCCTTTAATCTATTTCCTAATCATGGATTAAACTTAATTAAGTTAACCACAATTAATTAGTCCTTAATCGTCATTAAGTCTTAATCATATTATTAACACATCATTAATGATTAATGATTAAGATTCATTATGATCATATGTAATTAAGACTTGATTAGGTTAAGTCTTGATTAAGATTAGGGTTAATCCTCATTAGAGTTGATTAAGGTTAATCTTAATTAATTCTTCCTTCATGAATCAACTTAAGTGATTTAATTTAGTGGGTCACTAACTTAATTTGAGTCTTGATCTTTATGAATAGGATTAGAGTTAAGGCCCAACACTAATCCAAGCCCAATGTTCATTTATTATTTTTGTTTGGTCATATGGTGTGTTTTATGAGTTTTTGGGAGGTATTTGGGCCCAAACTAGAGGCCCAATGGTTAGGTAACTCATATGTGTCCATTTTACTAAGTTACCACCAAGTAAGGTGAGTTTTGTGGTGACTTTTATATAGGTTAATTAATTTACCCGAATTTGATTTAATTTTTACAATTGGAGTTTATCATCCTTTACCTTTACTTTTGTTACTTCAAGTTTTTAAACTTTTAACCTATTGGGTTACTAAGGCCCATGAACATACCAACACCAAATTTCATCAACTTTTCAAGATCAAACTTATCCATCTCATGAACACCATCAAGAACACCAAGAACACCAAGCACATTCAAGAACACCATGAATTTCACCAAAATTCAATAAATTCTCAAAAATTATGAAACTCAAGTATAATGTCCAACATTCACCATTAGCCAATATTTTCATGTTAATTCATCCAAACACACATTCTCATAGGAAAACGCATACCTTTAAACATAGTCAAAAAGCTTCATTTTCATGATTCAATCAAACAAACAAATTTTCTAAATTCAAATCACAACTTGCATGTACCTATAATCATCATCTCAACACACTCCAACCATCAAACAAATTTTAGAAACATGCATACACATTCAAATAGACTTGGCCGAACCATTTCTTCAAAGAAATAGGTTCCAACATTAAAGTAATGGCTTGCATGCACTTATAATCATCATATCAACACATTTCAACCATCAAACGAATTTTAAAAACATGCAACCATATTTAGTGGAACTTTATCGAACCATTTCCTCAAGGAAATAGGTTCCTACATAAATTTTCATGGTGAGAAAAAAAAAGGGAAGAGGAAAAAGGGTCAAGGGTCACCCTTTACTCTAGCTCCCAATCCTACTAGAGTTCAAGGTTCTCCCCCCTTACCTAATGAAACTAAGCTCTTCAACAATGGAAGATGAACTTTAGAAAACTCCACCAACTCCAATGATCTACCCCTCTTTGTGTTCCTTGTGATCTTCCAAGCAAACTTTCCCAAAGGATGGAGGTTAAAATTTTTTAGTTAAAAGCTAAAAAATGGAACCTTTAACAAGGTATGAAAATGAAAGGAATGGAGAGGAGAGGAAGAGGAATTTCACGGCTGTTTGGAGAAGAAATGAAGAGAGTAAAGGTTGCTTTTGCAAGTGGTAATTGGCTTACCTAAAATCAAATTTGAAAAAGATAAACTTTGTGATGCATGCCAAAAAGGTAAACAAGTAAGGTTTTCTTTTAAATCAAAGTACATTGTAACAACTTCTAGGCTCTTACAACATTTGCACATGGATCTTTTTGGTCCCTCTAGAACTATGAGTTTTGGGGGAAGTTATTATGCTCTTGTTGTAGTGGATGATTTTTTTAGATTTACATGGACATTGTTTCTTGCACATAAAAGTGATGCATTCCATGCATTTAAGAAATTTGCTAAAGTTATCCAAAATAAGAAAAATATTAAAATAGCATCCATTAGAAGTGACCATGGAGGAGAATTTGAAAATAAAAATTTTGATTTATTTTGTGATGAAAATGGAATTGAACATAATTTCTCTGCACCTAGAACTCCTCAACAAAATGGAGTAGTTGAAAGGAAAAATAGATCATTAGAAGAATTAGCAAGAACCATGCTTAATGACTCAAATATTCCAAAATATTTTTGGGCTGAAGCAGTTAGTACTGCGTGTTACACTATGAATAAGGCACTAATTAGACCCATTTTAAAGAAAACACCTTATGAACTATTCAATGAAAGAAAACCAAATATTTCACATCTTCGTATCCTTGGATGTAAATGTTTTGTACTAAATAATGGAAAAGACAACTTAGGTAAGTTTGATGCGAAATCAGATGAAGGTATATTTCTTGGATATTCTTTGAATAGTAAGACTTATAGAGTATACAACAAAAGAACCATGACAATAGAAGAACCAATACATGTAGTTTTTGATGAAACTAACACAATTTATCCAAGAAAGGATACAATTGATGATATTTAGGGGTGGGAATAGGCCAGCCGGCCTGTCAGGGGCCTGAGGCCTGGCCTGGCTCGTTTAGTAAAAAGGTCAGGCTAAGGCTTTTCAAAAAGCCTATTTAGCTAAAAAGGCCAGGCTAAGGCTTTTTAAAAAGCCTGTTAGGCCTGACAGGCCGGCCTGTTTAATATATATTATATAATTTACTAAATTAATTATAAATATGATTATTAAATAACATAATAAAATTTTTAAATCAAATAAAAGCAATTAGAAATAATAATTTTCTGATTAAAATAACAAAATTGAAAATAAAAAGAACACAAAGAGACACAATCAATAAAAAGGTGAAAGTGTGAATCAGGAAAAACCCTAGCCTCTTTTCACTGTGCCGTAGAAACGTTTCACTCTTACTCTGAACCTTCATCGTCTTTGCCTCTGGAGCTTAATCGCCACCGCCTCTGAAGCTCGCAGGCCGCAGCCACCGTCTCTGGAGCTTCATCGCCACCGCCTCTGAAGCTCCCAGCCACAGCCTCTGAAGCTCGCAACCAAAGCCTCTGAACAGCTTCATCGCGCCTTGCAGTCGCAGCTCACAGGTGAGTCTCTTCTGTTCTCCCTTTCGAGTGTGAAAATCGTTCTTCTTCCTGTTCGTAACGCGTCCCCTCCGGCGTGCAGTTGCAGATTGAGATCGGTTCATCCCTTTTGCCGGCGTGCGGTTGCAGATTGGTTCCTCCCTTCGTCACCTCCGGCACATCCTTTCTCCGTAGTCACACTAGGTGAGTTTTGCTATCCGGAATCTAGCCCTTGATTTAGTTTTTGTTTGTAGTTCTTATTCAAAAGGTTGTGCAAAAGGTTTAGTGTTTTAATCTTTAAATTGTTCTTTTTATTATAATTGCTAAAATTATTGTTTTAATTAAGTTTTTTCTATTCTATTAACAAATTTTCATGCTTTTTTAGGTGGATGAACAACTTCAAGAAATAAACTTGAAGATTTGAATGAGGATTCTGGATTGCTGTTGACTTTTGAGGATTGTTTTTGAATTTTAATTGTTGTTTGTTTTTGCAATAGACATTAGTATTTTATGGTAATTTGTGGCTTGATGGCCATTGGATGTATTTTGAATTAAGCTACTTAAATACTGTGTTGTGGTCTGAATTATGTTTCAATTTGGCATTTGTGTTGGACAAATTTAATTCAGAATCTCTGGGTGTTTATCTCATTCTATTATTTTTTTTTTTTTTGGTGGCTTGTTGGTGTGGTGTTGTAACTGCTGCTGTTTCTGTAAAAACAGCAAGGTACTGGTGTGGGAATGTTTATTTTTTGCTTGGTACAGTGGTACTGGTAGTAGAAAAAACATGCAAGCAGCAACTTTTATGTTAGTGTAATTGTATTTTGCTTGGTACTGGTAGTAAAAAAAATGCAGGCAGCAGCTTTTATGTTAAGTGTGTTTGTATTTTGCTTGGTAATGGTAGAAAAACATGCAGGCAACATGTTAATGTGTGTGAAAACAGGTTAAGTATGTATAGTGTTTTATATGTAAAGCAGGCTTTAATCAGGCTTCTAAATAGGCTTCTAAACAGGCTTGTTGGTCAGTTGGGCTGTTTGTAGGCCTTGTTATAAAAACAGGCTTGTAAACAGGCTTTCAGACCAGGCCATGCTTTTATACAGGCCAAACTGAGCCTTTAAAAAAAGCCTATAACAGGTAACAGGCCCAGGCTCAAGCACACAGATTAGGTGTCAGGCCAAGCTCAGGCCTGCCAAAGCCTGGCCTGGCCTGGCCTGTTTCCACCCCTAATGATATTATAGAAACTTTAGAAGATACTCACATACATGAAGAAGTCTGGCAGAATAAGGAAGAGGAGAGCATAAACGATTCTACAATTGAAGAAAATCAAACCTACATGGATATTCCAAGAGAGTGGAGAACTTTAAAAGATCATCCTCTTGACAACATTATTGGAGATATTTCAAAAGGGGTAACAACTAGACACTCTCTTAAAGATATATGCAATAATATGGCTTTTATTTCTGAAATTGAAGTTTAAAACATTGATGAAGCCTTAAATGATGAACATTGGATTATTGTTATTCAAGAAAATTTAAATCAATTTGAAAGAAATCAAGTAATCAATTACATACGTCAATGTTATCGCTTACCAGGGAGTTTTTGCCTAAAACGTGAAATCTGGAATTAGCGTAATCGATTACAATATTGGTGTAATCGATTTCCAGAGAGTTTTTACTTGTAACTGGAAAATTAGTAATCGATTACGAAGAAGCGTAATCGATTATCAGTCTCCCCTATCATTAAATACCAGTTCTCTCTCTCTCTGCAAACAGAAACAGATCCTCTCTCATCCTCGCGCGAGCCCTAACTTCTACACCTTCGTCGTCCCTCTGGCCCTTCTTAGATCATGTTTCTTAGCCTTTATTTCTATTTCCTTGTGATGTCTCTTGGCATGTTACTAGTTTGATGTTAGTTTGATACTTTGTTTCTTAGCTTACTACTAGTTTGGCTTAATACTCTAGTTTGGCCTGATATTTTGGCTTAATACTCTATTTTGTTTCTCTATATTGTGATTTTAACTGTCCTCTGGTTGTTTTTGATGTTGCCAAAGGGGGAGAGAAAGTAAGGAAAGGAAAAAGAAAATATTGTTCTTGATATGAAAAATAAAATTGTCCCCATATTTCCCCATATTGTTCTTAATATGAAAAATGATTATAGTATTGTTTCTAAAAAGGAAGGTATTAAGGGGGAGACTAAGGGGGGTGAACGATATATTTGAAATCATTTTTTCCTTCCCTTAAAGATGGTTGTCATCATCAAAAAGGGGGAGATTGTGGATGCATTACATGCAGGTTTTGATGATGCCAATAGAAAGAAAACAAAATCACAAGATTGACAAAAGGATTGGCAAAAATAAAGCATGAAAGGTTTTGATGATGTCAATAGAAAGAAAAGAAATAAAAAGGAAAATCACAAGATTGACAAAAGAATTGGCAAAGATAGAGCATGAAGCAAATCTGATACAAGATCAAGACTACAAATTTTATTAGATAAGTCTCGGTCTACTTAGCTTCTTTTGTTAAAAGAATCTTTAGTTTTTGCAAAGTGATTTGGCCTTAAGAATAAAGTTTAAGCAAAAATGTTTTTATGAACCAAAATAATTTCAAAATAAATGTTTTGAATTGGTAATCGATTGCCAGATGAATTGTAATCGATTACCAGCAGTATTCAAATTCGAAAATAGTTATTTTTGGTTCCGGTAATCGATTACCAGATGCTTGTAATCGATTACCAGTAGATCAAAAACTCAAAATTCAAATTACGGTTCCAACGGTTCAAATTTTATTTGAATTTCGAAAGGTGTAATCGATTACAAGACCATTGTAATCGATTACCAGCGAGGTTTTTCAGAAAAATATGAAAAGTTATAATTCCTCACAAAGAGACACAAAGCTTCATTTTTTTAGTATTATATGTCTCCACTTCAGAAGCAAATAAGAGAGAATATACAAGAAGAAAAATAAAAGTGAAAATCTCTTTGAAAAACTACTTTGGCCAAACACTTGCAAAATCTTTGAGATTTCTTATAGGATCTTCAATTTGTATCATCTACTCTTCAAGAGAGTTTATCTTGTCCAAAACATTATTTTCATCCTATTGTAATTAAGAGAGGGCGCCTCTCGTTTGTTGCAAGTGAAACTCAACACAAGGGAAAGGGATTCCAAGGTGTTTGAGTGTTCATCTTTTGTAAAGGATTTTACAAAGATAGTGGAAATCTCAAGTGGGTGACTTGAGGACTAGACGTAGGCAAAGGGTTGGTCGAACCAGTATAAATTGAGTTTACAATTCTTCTTCCCTAATCTTTTACTTATTTACTATCATTGCTAAGTTAATATATATTGAGAAATTAGTATTTTGCATACATATTTCATCATAAAAGAATTATTATAAGCATAGTAAAAGATAGAAAAAGTAAAGGGATTAAAATAAGTAAATTTTGATTAACTTAATTCACCCCCCTCTTAAGTTACTTGAGGCCACTTGTCTAACAATTATGTTGATTAATATCTCAAAATTTAAAATATATAAAAGGACGTGATAATTTTAAAATCATATGAAATATTACTGATTGAATAGCATGGTTGAAGTAATTGATCCTTATGAATTAATATTTTAAATTCAAAATAATTACCCTTTAATATATACCTTCAAGTTAAATCCCTAATTATGACGAATGGTTGGTTCAAGTGGCACATGTTTTATTTCTGTTAAACAATGTCTCGGGTTCGAATTTGGTTGATGGGAGAAAAATCTCGCTGGGAGAGTTAGCCCCACCATGATGTGGATATTCTCTGCTCAAGCGAGATTGCCTCATATGGAGTACGTGTGGCTTAGACCAAAAAAATTAAATGTGTCAAAGTGAGGAAATCCTGCTCACCCGGGTTGGCTCACCGTGGATTAAGTTAAAAGTAGGTCAAGTTAGGTTGACTAATTTTTTTATGAGTTGAAAAATACCAACCCAACTCGACCTACCACAGGTTTGTGGGTTAAGTGGGTTTGCTCACCTAATTTAAAAATAATTAAAAAAACAAAAAATAGAAAAAAATTAAAAAGTGATAGAAACAAGTTAAAATATAAAAAAATAATAATAAAAAATAAAAAGTGAGTCAACTAACATCAACCCGACTCAAACCTACTTTAGCATGCGAGTTAAGTGGGTTGGCCTGTAACACCTCAGTCTAATTGGTAGTGGGTTTGAGGAATTTAAGACTATATCCCTGAGGTCTTGGGTTCGAAACCCACAGAGGTTCCCTGAGATGGGGAATAAGACACTTCAGGGGGTGCCAAAGCTAAGTGTCGTAACATACTCAGTGAAGTCCTGGGCCCTGAGAGGGGGTGCCAGGAGGGGACTGGGGTGTTACATAAAAATGCGCCTTTTTATGTAACACTTTGCCTTAAGAATTCATGACTTCCTAAGCTTTCCATAGATAAAGTCAAGCAAAATTATACTTTGAGGAGTTCAACAATTCTCATATGCCAGTGATATTCCTCTACAAAAGAAAGAAGGACTTTCTACAGAAGGAATCCGCTGTCAGGTTTACTGCAGAAGAAACAAAATTCATTAAATTCTGTTTTCATCATTTTAAGAGATGCAGCTGAGTCAAATACACTTTAAATAATTTATACTAAATTATGACCTATGGTGTGCTCCCAGAAGAAATGGCTGCAAAATACACAAGCTTTACTGCCTGCAGAAGATAGCACCTCAGAAGGTGCAACCGGTCAAACTTGACAGCTGTGTGTGCAGAATACAACTGTTAAATGACAGGGACAGGTCAAGGAACACAGCTGGAGGTCCAGGGAGTTCTCCAACGGCTATTTCCTCCATGTTCCTATAAATAGAGGAGCTCTCTTCATGTTTCAACACACCTCTCTCCAGAAGAAGCCTAAACTTTCAAAATTACAGTCCATATCTTCTGGAACACTTTCTCTCTCCTCAGATCTTTATATTTCAGGTTTAAAAAGTTATTAAGGGAGAGCTGGCTCATCACTTAGCTTCTGCTGTGCTTTAAATGTACTTATTTTGAGCCTTGTATTCACTCAATTCTTCTGATATATTCTGTAAATTCACAAGGAGGCTTGAGATTGTCTGTGCCTCTTGTGACAGTGAGGTGTGAGTGTAATCTGAGAGGTTAGCTAAGAAATACTCATTGCAGTAGAGAAAAGAACCTGCAGAAGGTGCTCTGCAGTGTTTTTAGTGGCTGAATCTTCTGCACAGAAAGGTGTTGCAGTAACTATAAAGCCTCAAGTGTGCATTGAGCAAATCTTTAAGGAGCCTGAAGAGGTTGGAGAAAAATACTAGTGGTAGGAAGTACCCAAGGAAATTGTAATCTGAATATTGAGTAAGAAAATCCTACTTGAGGTAGGGACTGGACGTAGGCTTAGGTTGGAAGAGGTGAACCAGTATAAAATCTGTGTGTGCAATCCTCTTACCCTTACTCTCTTTATTTCATATTGATTACATGTGCATAAAATCATTTTGAAAACTACTTAATACCTAAGTAAGTGACACCTACAAGAGTTCTTATAAAAGGAACTGTATCTTCTGCATACTGCATAATATATAACTCTTATCTTCTGGTGTGTGATCTTTTAATACTAAGCCAAGTTTATCTTGAGCAGAGTGAGTATTCAAAGAAACTTGCAGAAAATTTTAAGCAATCACAATTCAACCCCCTTCTTGTGATTGGAAATTCAACTTCAAAATCTTTGTGATGTAGTTTTTAATTCAAAATTTTACGTAGATCTATAAATATTTGTTTAGTTTGTAAATGTTTGTTTGATGTAAATATCACGTTGTAAATGTTTCAATTTCATACAAGCAATAAATTCAAAGAATATTTTGATTGTGAGGGTTTATTGAGCAATCACATATTGACTTAAACCCCAAATGATTTATTGAGCAGACGCGTGCTGACTTGAATCTCGTACGATATAGATCAAAGTCAAAATATTTCTTTTCCAAAATTTATTCTCAAAAATATAAAAAAAAAATTCCAAATAATCGTCTACGCCACGACCAATAAGGTTAATTGAACAGTGGATACTGGCTTTAATATTATTTGGACCGTAAGGGTTTATTGAGCAAACCAAGTGTTTGACTTGAACCCCGTGCAAGTAGACTCAAGCCCGAAAAATAAAAATATTTCCAAAGATTAATTCTTTCCAAAATAAAAACAAGTCCAAATATTTTTCAATCTTATTTTCTTTTCAAATATAAAAATCAATCATTCTTTACAAAAATCTTTCAAAAAAAATAAAAATATGTCAAAATATTTTTTAATCCCTTTTAAAGTAAAAAATCAACCATTCTCTTCAAAAATCAATTCCTTCAAAAAACAAAAATAAATCTAAACATTTTTCAATCCTTTTTTCAAATCAATCATTCTTCCAAAATTAATTCTTTCAAATAAAGAAACAAACCAAAATATTTTCCAATAATCTTTTTCCAAATCCAAAATCAATCATTTCAAAAACCAAATTCAAATCAATCAATGAATTTTTAGTGGCTTTGATTTCTCCATTGCAGCTGGGGATACGTAGGAGCAAGAACCGGACTCGTCAAGCCAAAATAAATTTTCAAAATATTTTTCTTTTTTAATAAAAAAACCAATCATTTTCTTAAATAAGTTTTTCTCAATTATTATAAAAATACATAAAAATCAAAATTTGAAAATACCAAAAAAGAGTTTTCCAAAATTGTCCTTCTCCTTTTCAATAATAAAAATCAACCACTTTTCTTAAATAAACTATTTCATTTACTCAAAAATACTAAAAAATTAAAAATAAAAAACTACAAAAATAGTTTAATTTCTTTTCCGATTTAATGGAGTAAAATAAATATTTTCAAAGTGAACCAAATTTGCACAATTAATTAAAGGTAACCGTCTTAGGACGGATATGGTAAGGTGCTAATATCTTCCCTACACATAATCGACTCCCAAACTCAAATCTGGTTTCCAAAGACCATTTTCTTTTAAAAAGGGTTTTCCTAAAATTTTCTCTTTAAAATAAATTTTGGTGGCGACTCCATTGAACCTTAAATTTTTCCTTATTCGGCTCGCCTCCCCCGCCGCGATTCCGGTTGCGACAAGAAGAGTGCAATAATCCTCTTTTGCTAATTTTATTGTAATTATGTGAGGTAAACCCTAAAAAGGCTAGATGAAAATAATACTTGTTATATCTTAAACTTTGAACTGGGCAATCCCAAAAGTTAGTTTGTAGGGCGATTATTGTCCAAGACTTATATATTATAATTTGGTCTTATCTCTAGCCAATGTGAAACTCTAACACACCCTCATGCCCAAGGCTGGACATCTGGAGTGTGAACATCTATACGGGTGACAGTCCAATAACAACGGATCATCTAGGATAGGCTTTGATACCATCTTAGATTTTGGACCGGGTTTGACTCAACCCCAAAAGCTTGTAGGGTGAGGATTGCCCAAGACTTATATATTATAATTTGGTCTTATCTCTAAGCAAGGTGTGATTCTAACGTTATATACATGTAACCATTCCGTCAAAGGATTAAAGTGCACATATTAAAGATAAAGTCTTTTTCTCAAATCCTATTTTATACGCCAAGTGTTAAGATATCTTTTGAAAGAAGTTTCAAATGATATATTTTAGGTGAAGTTTACGGTACACAAGTTTAAACTTGTGTACCGGTACACAAGTTTTTGTGGCCATTGATTTAGTGTTATGGTCAACGGATGCCAAGGAATTACACTAAATCAATGGCCACAAAAACTTGTGTACCGATACACAAGTTTAAAACTTGTGTAGCATAAACTTCACCTATATTTTAAAACCTTATATAGTCTTATTCATCTTATTTTCTACATCATATTAAGCATAATTTTTGTTGAAGAAACTATTTAAAAAATAATAATTAAGAAACACAATTCAACTCTCATTCCTATTTAAATAATCTTTCTTATTTTATATACACATATAGAGTGGGGATCAACGTACTCAAGGAGTAACTCTTGGTAAAGTTACTCCGCTTAATAACTTCTTATAAACATTGAATTTCATCAATCCAACCGTAATATTAAAAGTTTTCATTAACTAGACCAAACCTACAAAATTTCATAAAATTTTTAAATTATTTGATATTTCATCAAATCACTTCAGTTTAACGTATAATATGCTTTTAATATGTATAAGTAAATGGCTACTATAAGATTACGTACCTATGAATGTCCAATTGATCTAAAACTTGGTGTACATAATCATCATATTAATATCACATTATTCAACGGTTAGATTTGTTAAATTCACATTCTATAAGCATTTATTAAGCGGAGTAACTTTACCAAAATTACTCCTGAAATAAGTTGATCCTCACTCGTGTGTGTGTATATATATAATTTTTATATGATGTATAAGTTTACATTTGTGATTCAAATATTAATAAAGTTGCACGTAAAAGCTTTCATTTCTATATGTTGTAATCATTAAAAAATTCAAATTGTTAGAAATACTGCTTGTCTCGTTCTTATTCATTGGTGAAATATATACATGAGGACATAAGTGAAATTAGGCTACAATCAGGATTTCTAACACAAATACTATATATCAGAATAAAATACTTAAAAATGAAATAAAATTAAGATGAAATGTACCTAGCTATAAAGTGATGAGCAAAGGGGAAGTGAGAATTCAGAATTATTATACTCCCTCCGGTTCTATTTATAAGAACCTTTTGTAGGGTGAAACTTGGTCCTTTTTATAAGAACATTTTCACATTGTCTTATGCATTAATTACTTTTTGACAAAAATACCCTATTAATGGAGGTATGTGAGTAATTAATTAGTAGAGAGAGTATGATACAATTGAGTAGTTAAATAGAAACAGAAAGATATTGGGTCTCAATAAATTCATGGGTACTTTAGGAAGTATGATATATATTTATGACAAATTTATTGCAATAAACTAAATTAACTAACTTCCTTAATTCCTGTGAACTAGTTAAAAGGTTGTTATAATTAGGACCGTACGCGGATTGAATATAATAAATAGAGATAGAGGTTAGATTAGAATTTAGATTACAGTTTTTGATTGATATATATATATTGCAAAAAGTTATGCCCTAACTAAAATACTAGGATGTTTCACTAATATCTTATTAATCCCGAGTTCTTCAACCAGAGTAGTACCTTTGCAAGTCCTTCTCTCAGGCTTTTGGGCTTATAATCAAGCTCCTTTTTAGCTTTCTCGCAGGAATACTCCCACTGATGTCTTAAAATATGCACCGTCTGATCCAATATTAAAGCACAAAAATTAAATTCGAGAGAACATTTCATACTTACAGTACACCATAAGAACATTTAACAAGTGATAAAACAAAAAAGCATACCGGTGGACTGATGAGAGGTAACTTTCCAGTGATTCGAGAGAACAATACTGATACCCAGCCATATGCTTCAATCACCCACAGAGGAATGCTAAGCATTGGTTTTTTAGTATCAGTAATTACCGCAGCCATATCAAAAACTTGTTTGAACGATGCATTTTCACCCGTCAGTAGATACCTGCTCCCAGGCTGTCCCTTTTTCATTGCTGCAATGTGCCCGTCCACCACATCATCAACATGGTTGAACGAAATTTTATCATTTCCATAGCCTATATAACCAGGTAATCGACCATTAAAGCGTTCTATCAACTGATAAGTGAAACAAAATCAAAGAACATCTTAGAAAAAACACAACCATATATAATTTCTCATCATTTTATATCACAAGATAAAACAAAAATAAGTACCATCCGTGCAACAACGTTTCCTGCGGTGACCTTGCCAGGCCCATAGATTACTCCTGGATAAAGAAGCACTATTGGCACACCCTCGGACGCAGTTTGCACCGCAATCTTGTCCGCAGCAACCTTTGATTTCTCATTTTTCAATCCTCCGACGTTAACCTAAAAGGGATTGGATTGAATTAACAGGTAATGGCACGAGAAATTTAGTTTTGGGGATAAAAGAGAGAGAAGTTGGGGGTCTTACTGAGGAGAATTTAGAGGGATCGGGGAGCCAGGGCTCGACGAGAGCGGCGAGGTGGAAGACGACGGAGCAACCGGAGAAGGCGGCGAGAAGAGAGGAATAATCGGTGATGTCACCGTAGAAGATTTCGGAGGGGGAAGGAATGGCGGAGAGATCGCTGGTGGGTCTGACGAGGACCCTGACGGAGTAACCTTGTCGGAGTAGGGCATCACAGAGCCTTCCCCCAAGTAACCAGATGCACCTGTTACCAATACCTTCATTCCTTCACCTGTTTTTTTTATCGTAAGTCAATGTTCCAGCCTCTGTCTTCTTGATTCTTGATTTTTTTTTTTCAACTCTGAAAGGACTCCTAATCTTTCTGGTGAGTTTGATCCATGAGAAATAGAGTTAGAGGGAGAGGAAATACAAGAAAGAAAAATGTGTGTTTGAATGTGTAGAGAGAAAAGAAGAGAAATGGGGTGGGTCCATGCCTGTCAAATTTCTTTCCTAATAAGGAGAGTGTTCTCAAAAGTTCGTGAAGGGGCGATGTTAATGACCTAGGTGGCGTTGGCATGATATACCTAGGTCAAGATCAGGTTCCCTCCTTATAAATTGCTAATTATGGATCTCTTTTAGGTGGCCCAATAGGCTCACCTAGATAGTGTTACCCTAGAGGTCCTAATTTATTGAGGTCATCCCCGAGGTGAGACACCCTAACGGAACACAACCCCCAAGCTTAAGCCTAGCTTGCTTAAAGCGAAGAGCTTGAAAAAGTCTTAATTTATTGAGATTGTCCCCAAGATGGGAAACCCTAACGGAAACTGAGAGAAATGGAAATGGTGACAAATTCTTGAAAGGCATGAAAGAGAAGGTATAGAAAAGTTTCTTGACAAGTGTGAGTGTGTGACCTTCCTTGCATGTGGAACCACACACCTTCCTTACTAGAGATTTATGACTGTGTACTAAAATCGCTCAGCATGTCAGCCAGTGTTATGGAATTCGGTCAGGATTGGCCTATCCAACTGGTTGGTACGGAAACCAGTCATTATAGGGAGATCTTTAACGTAATACCTCTTTTTTTTAGCTATTCATAAATTTTAAATGAGTCCCACCAATACTTATCAGTAAATTTTTATTAAGCATCTCTATTCTCTAACTCAGCATCTCATTTTTTTATTATTCACAGATCTTAAATGGGTGCCACCAATACACACAAATCACTCATTTTTTTATTTACAAATATTTTAATTAATAAACAATAAAATAATATTAATAATTAATAAAAATAAAAATATAAGTTTTTAAAAAAAACATTTTTTCCGAATGTTTAAACCCCCGAAAAAGCAAAATAAAGAATAAAAAATGATTACCGACGCTTTAAACCCTCGGAAAATCCAAATAAAAAAATAAAAAATGATTACTGAGGGTTTAAACCCCTGGAAAAGCGAAATAAAAAAATAAAAAATATTACCGGGAGATTAAACCCCCGAGAAACACAAAACAAAAAAATAAATAAATAAAGCACCGGTGCTCAACTGAGCACCAATGCTCTGTAAGAACGTGCCGCTGTCAAACAAATATCGGTAATTCCTATTAAGCAACGGTGCTCTAAGAGCAAAATGATCAATGAGCATCGCGTTAGAGATGGCCTAACCGGTTTGAATTGCTCTACATATCAGGACTTGCATAAAACTCGATGTGACCTGGCCAGTTTTCATCCAAAACCGGTGACTCGATCTGTTTTCATTGAACTGGACGAGTCATCCTTATTTATTTTTTTTAAAAAAATGAAATGACGTGGTTTCAATTTGTTGGTCATAAAAAATTTTAATTAAAAAAAACCTTGCATGATCAAACAGAAATGAAAGTTACATATCTAAGGTCAACTCTATGTTTCTGTATATGTGAAGTGAAACCCTAAAACCTTAATCCTTATCGTCTCTGCGCCTATGCCTGCACCGTTCGCCATCGTCGCCGCTGTTCATCTACATAGAGTCTGCGCCATTCATCTGCGTCGTTTGCCTTCGCTCATCTACTCATCCATTGATGTTTCGTTCGCTTCCTGCTCGACTGCTCCTTCAATGTCGTTGATCGCTTCCTAGTTCCTGTCATAATCTTCGTTGCTGTTTTGTTGATCGCTTCTGGTTTAGGTCCCTCCGGCAGCGCTGCTTATCCAGGCCCAGATACGTATCTATGATTTATAATTAGAGATTTGGTTAGACTATTACAAGCTTTGAGATTTGGTTAGACTGTTAGAATTTACTTTGATTTAGAAGTACAAGATTTGAGATTTGGTTAAATTGTTAGTGAGTGTGTGTCTGAACTGATTATAATCATTTATTGAAGGCTGAAGTTGCGACTAATTATATTATTTAAGTGAATTGTCTAATTGAGATTAGCTTATTCACCTTTCATGTAGTTTTTCTTTTCAATTTAGGTGAATTGTCTAATTTTGTAATTTGTTATGTGTGGTATGTGTTAAATGTTAAATTGCTTAGTATTATTATTGTTAATTTTTGTTAGAGATGTCATCCATTAAACCTGAACAACCTTCATCCCAGGAAGCATTAACTCAAAATTCATCTCACGGACCTATTAGAGGAAAAACTGATCCAACTTGGGTATATTAGTTATATCTATGTGTTGGATATATCTCAGCCCTCTCTCAAGTTGTTGGGTGAAAGTGTGCAAACAAATTGTACCAACACTATAGAATAAACATGTCCCCTTAATCCATAGACACAAAATGGGCCATCTAAAAATTTCAAGTTATAAACCAACGGAGGTTGGTTCAAGTGGTACATGTTTGTTTCCTCTTAAGCAAGTTCTCGGGTTTGAGTCTTGTGAATGGAAAAAAACCCCGCTGGGAGAGTTAGCCCCACCAAGATGTGGATGTTCCCGACTCGAACAAGATTACCTCCCGTGGAGGATACCTATGGTTAAACAAAAATAAAAATAAAAAAAATTTCAAGTTATAGAAACTACCTTGGTAATGGATGAACATCTTCAGCAAATAATCCCAAGTGTATGACCCTCTATTAAGAAAAAAGAGAAATAGATATGGAAGGATGAAATTCAGACACTTAATCTTGTATTTCAATATCTTAATTACTTTCTCAAATTTAAAAAGTTGAAACATGGACTCTAACGTCTTAGGTATTGACACATGGTAATATTATAAATTATACTTTTTCTGTAATGGAGTTTAAAATGTTATTTTTATAAAAAAGTTTAGTAGCAAATTTAGAGAGTTCAAAATCAGTAGTAGATTCAAAAAGTAGCAATTAACAATCCTCAAATTTTGATGAAGAAATAGCAAATCTAAAAACGAGCAATGAATGAGAAAGAATGAACAAATCTTATTAGTGAGATACTTGAGAATCATTTAGGAAGAATTGAACAATGGCACAAACTTGACACGAAGATATACATGAGCTCAGAGAGAGGGAGAGAGAAACCGTGCACACAGTGATGGTTGAACAGTGTTCGAGAACAGAGTTTAACATTTTAGATAGAGTCTAATTACATAGAAGGACTTCTGGTGACAGATCATATCTCGTCATTAGAAGCGTCCGTCAGCACATGATCTTTTTATTGTAGTGTATGAAATATTACTGAATAGTATAATTGAAGTAATTGATCCTTATGAATTAATATTTTAAATTAAAAAAATTATCCTTTAATATATATATATATATATATATATTCAAATTGAATCCCTAATTACAGACAAATGGTTGGTTTAAGTGGCATATGTTTGATTCCCATTAAATAATGTCTTTAGTTCGAGTCTTGTTGATGAGAAAAAAACCCCGTTAGGAGTGTTAGCCCCACCATTATGTGGATATTCCCTACTTGAGCAGGATTGTATCCGGTGAAGGATACATGTGGTTTAGACCAAAAAATTCATATCCCCAATTCAAACTAATTATTTCTTAATATTTACATATTTAATTCAAGTTATACACATAATTTCAACTATTTATATCATAATATTTATGGATTAAATTTAAAACTATTTTTTAAAAATATATACTTTAATATATTTATTTATTATTGAGAACATATTTAAAGATATTAATTATATAAAATAAATATATTTTTCGTGCATGAATAAATACAGCAAGTAATTGAATCAACTCAAGCTGAGATGGGAAAAGGTACCTATTATTGTGGTTTTATTAAGATATTTGTGCTATCGCACACATTAATATATACTCTTATTATCTAAATTTATTTTATTCATTAATGGTTGATTATAATGAAAATAAATTTTAATCCGAGATTAACCAATGTCAAATAATGTCATTCTGGAGTGAGTTTTCCTTAATCACACAATTATATAAGAATTCCTGGTTAAAAATAAAAGAATTTATTATTATATTTATTTATTTTCATTTGAAATTAAGTTTTGGTGCAAATAAAGAAATGTTAAAAATTAATATGATAGGCAGATCATTATAATAAGGAACATAATGTTAAATAACAGATTAATTTTATATTATTATATATTATAACATAATGTTGGAAAACAAAGTTGAAGTTTTTTAAAGTCAAGTCATCTTCTAAAGTTATGTGACCAAGTATGAACAAGGCACCATTTGAGACATTGAATAAGGACTAGTTGGTAATTAGGGCTACTTGTTTTGGTTTGATTGAACGCGAGTAACAAGCTTTATCAAATTAAGTCAAAAGCTCAATTTTTTGGAATTTTTTACGAGTAGCTTGACTTTTTTTTGAGTTTTATTTTGAGAAGATACCTTTGATAAACTAAGTCGACTTTGATTTTGATGGTAAACCTCAAGTTGTGCAACATTGGCACGGAAAAAGAAGACAAAAAGAAGAATTTACATGCTACATCTTGTATAAACAAATTGATGTCTCTTAACAAACAATACACCCAGCATTTGAAATGTTTGCTGCACCTACAAAAGCAAGTATGCTACAAAGAGAATATGTATATCCAACCACGCCATGCATTAAATACACATTCTAAACATTCAAATTTATCTAATTAGAAGAGTAGAATAATCCTCTTTTACTATTTTTATTGTAATTATGTGAGGCAGTGTCTAAAAAGGCTAGATGAAAATAATGCTTGTTATATACATGTAACCATTCTATCAAAGGATTAAATTGCACATCTTAAAGATAAAGTCTTTTTCTCAAATCCTAATTTATAAGCCAAGTGTTAAGATATCTTTTGAAAGAAGTTTCAAATGATATATTTTAAAACCTTATATAGTCTTATTCATCTTATTTTCTACATCATCTTAAGCATAATTTTTGTTAAAGAAACTATTTTAGAAAAAAAAATTCAAGAAACACAATTCAACTCCCATTCCCATTCTTATAGTACTTTTTCTATGTAAATATTCATTCTTATTATATATATATATATATATATATAGGGCTATAAATTTTATATTAATACTTTCATGTATAGTATAATTTATATAATACAATTTTATGTAACCTTTCTAATTTTGTATGATGTATATGTTTACATTTGTGATTTAAATATTAATAAAGTTTCACGTAAAAGCTTTCATTTCTATGTGTTGTGATCATTAAAAAAATCAAATACCATATATCAGAATAAAAATACTTAAAAATGAAATAAAATTAATTACTTATAAATAAATAAATAAATAAATAATATTTTCTTGCAACGTTTTTGCCTCAATTAAATATTAATTTGTTCTCATGCAAAATTCTCATCCTTTGCAATATAAATATTAAAATAATTCAATAATAAAATCTTATTATTGAGTGATAACTTAACTATTTTTTAAAGATATATTAACACGACAAATAGAGCAATTCCCGAATACCTAAATATGACAAAGTAAACTAAATGAGTTGAATCCAGTGTGTTTGTTTGGCAAAACTAGCTGATAAGCTAGCTGATAGTTGATAAGCTTCTAGTTTATAAGCTCCGAGCTGATAAACTAGTTTATTGAATTAGAAATGTTTGGTAAAACTAGCTGATAAGCTAGTTGGTAAATGTGAAATGACATAAAGGGACATAATTGCATAAGTTTTATTAATTCTATTTTTTTAAGACAAAAATATATTATTATTTAATTATAATTTTAGATTTTTTAAAAAATAATTAAATTCTTATTAAACCTTTTAGTGATAAAATATTTAATTAAAAATTAAAATAAATAGTAAAATTAATAAAATAAATAGTATAATATAAAAATAATTTCATAAAATAGTGAAAAGAAAATAGCAATTTAATTAATTCAAAATTTTTTAAATTAATTATTATATTAAATAATAATAGTTAAAAAGAAATTGAAATGTTTTTATCACTAAAATTGAAAATAGGTAAAAAGAAATTAAGGATAATAAATGAAATGTATTAAAATATGAGGGATAGTGATGAAAGAAAATTAAATAAGCTACAAGCTAGGTGAGGTAACTTGTAGCTTATAAGCTAGAAGCTCCTAAAATAAGCTACTTTGAAGTACCTTACCAAACACTTTTGTGTTGGTCAAACTAGCTTATAAGCTAGTAGCTAGCTTATTGGGCTTGTCAAACACTCTATATGATTGACCAATATATGATTGACCAACTAAAGGTGGGATAAAGGGTGGAAATTAATGTCCCATTATTGTGATGGGTCAATCTGAAAAATATACAATCCATGCACAATGAAAAAAAAAGAAAATACAGGAAATTAAGATGAAGTGTGCCTAGCTTTATATAAAGTGATGAGCACATGGGAATTCAGAATTCAGAATTATTGTAGTAAATAGAGAATAGAGATGGAGGTTAGATTATATTACAGTTTTTGATTGATATATTGCAAAAAGTGATGTCCTAACTAAAATACTAGAATGTTTCACTAATATCTTATTAATCCCGAGTTCTTCAACCAGAGTAGTACCTCTGCAAGTCCTTCTCTCAGGCTTCTGGGCTTATAATCAAGCTCCTTTTTAGCTTTCTCGCAGGAATACTCCCACTGATGTCTTAAAACATGCACCGTCTGATCCAATATTAAAGCACAAAAATTAGAGCAAGGAAACTGATTTTCGTTTAAAACTATCCCCGGTTGCCCATCCTTCCTTAAAAAATAAAAATAAAAGGTAATTGTTGTAGGAAGGGATCCAATTCGCATATGAGAATTTTCTCATGGTAAATCGATATAGAATCTTTTCGTTAAATTTTTACGTAATATTGTCATATAAAAATTCCATATTTGTTTGTTTTTCTTGAAAAGGAAAGCATCCACAAAATTTTACCTAACAATACGTGACAATATAAGAAAAAGAAAAAAAAGCTAATCTTAACTAGTTTACTAGAGCCCCTAGAACCCATACCAAAACAGGTGGCACTTTTTCGTTATAGCAATTTTCCAAATCCGACTGTGAGATGTATGTAATTTTGGATGCATTAAAATTAAATTCAAGAAGAAAGGATCTTTTCTTTGTGCTTTAGGATTTATTAACATTTAACAAGTGGTAAAACAGAAAAACTTACCGGTGGGCTGATGAGAGGTAACTTTCCAGTGATTCGAGAGAACAGAACTGATACCCAGCCATATGCTTCAATCACCCACAGAGGAATGCTAAGCATTGGTTTTTTAGTATCAGTAATTACCGCAGCCATATCAAAAACTTGTTTGAACGACGCATTTTCACCCGTCAGTAGATACCTGCTCCCAGGCTGTCCCTTTTTCATTGCTGCAATGTGCCCGTCCACCACATCATCAACATGGCTGAATGAAAATTTATCATTTCCATAGCCTATGTATCCAGGTAATCGACCATTAAACCGTTCTACCAACTGACAAGTAAAATAAAATCAAACAACACCTTAAAGTATGTTTAATTTAAGGTTCAAATTTTCAACACTAAAAATAATTATGTTAAAAAATTTAAACTTAAATTTGACCGGGTGTCATAATTTCTCATTATTTTATATCATAAGATAAAACAAAAATAAGTACCATCCGTGCAACAACGTTTCCTGCGGTGACCTTGCCAGGCCCATAGATTACTCCTGGATAAAGAAGCACTATTGGCACACCCTCGGACGCAGTTTGCACCGCAATCTTGTCCGCAGCAACCTTTGATTTCTCATATTCCGTGCAGAAAAATTTCCCCTGATGGACCTGCAATTGCAATTGGGATTGGATTTCTGAGAACCAAACACACACCAATCACTCACACCAACGGAATCTAGAAATAAAAAAATAAAAAGAATCAAAGTCTTTGTAGTACTTGATTCTCATCGGCAATGCCTCCTTTGGTTGGTCCAATAGCGAAAAACGACGACGTATATATGAGCTTCACCACTGTGTCAGTCTGCTTCATCGCCTCCAACACATTTTTCAATCCTCCGACGTTAACCTAAAAGGGATTGGATTGAATTAACAGGTAATGGCACGAGAAATTTAGTTTTGGGGATAAAAGAGAGAGAAGTTGGGGGTCTTACTGAGGAGAATTTAGAGGGATCGGGGAGCCAGGGCTCGACGAGAGCGGCGAGGTGGAAGACGACGGAGCAACCGGAGAAGGCGGCGAGGAGAGAGGAATAATCGGTGATGTCACCGTAGAAGATTTCGGAGGGGGAAGGAATGGCGGAGAGATCGCTGGTGGGTCTGACGAGGACCCTGACGGAGTACCCTTGTCGGAGCAGGGCATCACAGAGCCTTCCCCCAAGGTAGCCGGATGCACCTGTTACCAATACCTTCATTCCTTCACCTTCTTTTTGATTGTAAGTCAATGTTCTAGACTCTCTTCTTGATTCTTGATTTTTTTTTCAACTCTGAAAGGACTCCCAATCTTTCTTTAAGAACGACATTTCATTTTTTTTTTTTGTATTTGGAACGTTCAAAAATTAAAAATGATTTTTTATATAAATTTTATTACTTTTATTTGTGTAATTAAAAATTCTTGTTAAATTTAGAAAGACCGGTTAAGATTTGATTTTTAATAAAAAATATGTCATCTTAACTAACTTTTTATTTTAATATTGTATAAAGATAAAAACATAAAATAAAATAATTTTTATTATATTGAAAATATTAGAATTATTTGTTGAATTTAATTTAAGAGTATATTTGTTTCGTCTTTAAAAATTATGATATAGATTTTTCTGGGCACCATTCGCTTACCCTAAATTTTTTGTAAGGAAAAAAATTATGATATAGATTTTTGAATTTTTTTGTAAAATAGTAATTTGCTTTTAACTTTTAAAAAACCATAAAACAGTATTTTAATTTCTTTGAAAAAATTATTAATTATTATAAAAACTTTTAAATATACCTTTAATTAAAAATTTCTTTCTTAACAAAATTACTAACAAATTCAAAGCATAAATCAAATTAATTCACTTTTTTGGTAAAAAAAATCAATTTAAACTTTTTCTTCCTCTCATTTTTTTTACAAAATTATACTTACACGTATGAATAATAGTGGTTAAAGTTAGTTAATTTTATTAAAATTAAAAAAAATTGTTTAATTTTGTAGTCTTACCCTTAGTTAATATTATTAACCAACTACATTACCATTTGATAATGGAAAAGACATCAAAGTTAATGAGAATAAATAAATAAATAAAATAATAATAAATGTTACCTTCAAATTATAAAGAGTCTTATAAAAAAAGACAACAAAAACTTGTAAATAGTGTTTTATAAAAGGATGGAAGAGAGTTTTTTTTTTTTTTTTGTCAAATTTAAACTTTTATTTATTCCAAATTCATTGCCATAGCTATGTGGTTCTCTCTCCGCTAAACAACAGATTGCCTACCAGGATACCTATACCAAAAATTCTTTTAGGCCAATAAATGAGAGGCCTCTCTCTTGTCAACTTCTTTCTTGGAATTGTTGGTTACTACACTAGTTCGGTGATTGCGCGTTAGATTTATATGACCCTCCCTCCCCCACCGATGGCCTCTGACTTAAGTCTATTGCTTTTGCAGGTTTACTCCTTGGCCTACATATCATGGGGGGAATTATTTTTATTTGTTAAATTAAATTATATTTGATTAGATAACAAGAATGTAAAATTATATAGAGTCGAAATTATAATAAATATATCTATAAAATAAATTATAAATATTATAAACACTATTCAAGATATACAAAATTATTAACGAAAAATACTATTCGCATGTGCCCTTAATAATAATAACGTGCACTAAACACAGGACCGAATAGAATTCCATTTGTTGATAATGAGCTCTGGAGCAGTGGCAAGGAATACTTTCTTTATGAACAGAATTTGTCAACATAATTTGAAGGATATTACATTACATTTACAACTCCCTAATTCTTGTCACAATGATCTCAGTCAAAACATAATATTTTTTTCTCCGTTTAAGTAACTGTACAATTCACGTTAAGCAAAAGGCTAGCTGCTCAATCACATTACTTAGTACTAAGTGCTTATTGCTGAAAAGAACAGCTGATGTGGGAATTTACAAGTCCTCCTGCCTCTTATTCCACTTACTACTACTACTACACCACAGATCTCCCTACCAACTTCTGAAGAAAACATCAACCTTCAAGCTTGTCAGAGAATCCACCTGAAACTTTTGTCAGTCAACATTCAACAATGTTACAACCTTGAGCGCCGAATGCATTTTATAGGATTAAATGGGGCATGCCTCCTTGTACCACCTAATACTCGTGCATTCTTGGAATTTGACCTGATATCCCAATCCTCAACATTTCTGGGAACACAAACATCAAACAATACTTGACCAAGAACCCCATGCGCATTGATGCTCGGGCGGCTTGGGAGACGAATAAAACTTCCTTTGCGTTCATCTGTTATGGAACCAACATCTTTACCATCGTAATACTCCAATGAACTAGGAGATAAATTCTCACTTGGAGCAAGAGCAAAACCCTGAAAACTAGTTGAGGTCATTGCTGCTTTTCTCAGTTCAGAGAATGGATCTGTGATCTCATCTTCTGATCCCTCTATTCCCAGTTTCTCATCATCAATTCGTCTATTTTTGTTACAATAAATTGCAACTGCCTTGCCTAGGATCTCTGTGATAGCAGCCTTGTAATCAGCTGGATGATGCCGAAAATGACCTGTGACAAATTCAAATAGAATTCAATAGAATCAATACAACAATCCCTGCTCTACAAACACACTTCTATCTTTTGAGAGTTATCTGGCATTCCACTAAAAAAGATTTGGTTACAATACTCGTTTCAGTACCAATTCTTTCCCTTTTAACATACATTGTACATGCAATGAAAACGACCATATCATCTGTCAGCTTGCCAACATCCAAAGGAAATAAAATCATTCTTATTTTTGGCATGGTTGCAGACTTAAGTATTTGGAACTTTGGATTAACCCTAGTAAGAAAACTTGAATTGGAATGTAAAATGCAGATCTTAAGGAAAAAGCGATTGCCAACTGTACCAATACCACACATTCTACATATATGAATGTTGTTTCATTAGATGTGTGAAAGACAGGCAAGACAATTGATCAGCAGGTTGCATGTCTCTGCCAGAAATGTTAACTTGCCATAACATGTTTATATATAAATAAGCTTTACTGTAACAGAGTAAAAGAAAGAAAGACCCAGTTTGTATTAGCTTTTAGCTTATATAAGTTTTTCAACTGATATAAGTATTTGAATATGAAATTATTAAAATGTCCTTATAAGGGGTTCGAGGAGAAGTTAGATAAGAGAGCTTCTAAAAAAAATTGAGGTACAGAGACTAATTTCAATTTATGAAAGAATTTTAATTCATTTTAGCTTCTTAAGTGCTTGGTGAGAAGTTTATTTAAACTGGCTCAAATTGTCTTATGCAGAATGCTTGTGCCCATAGTTTACACTTAAAAAAATAAAATAATAAAAACACTCAGACATTCCCACAGTAAAGTTTGTATTGAGTATTGAGCATGAAAGCTAGCATAAGCAGACCTCTAATATATGCTGTTACACCGTGAAGTACAAAATCACAAAAGGAGCTGCTACTACTAGGCATTTGTTTGACAAGTAGAATCCTATTATTTCATCAATGCGCTATTAAGTATAATTAGTCAAGATACTGACCTACATGAGGAGAGGCACTCCATTTTATTAGTTTCACATCTCCACCAAGGTCTTTTAGTCGATGAAAAAAATTTGAAATAACTTCAAAAGGAGCAAGATCATCATTTTCTGAACAAAAAATGAGATATGGAACCTGCATACTCTGCAAAACAATTACTTGATAAGCAGATAATTCAAGAGACCTAAAAAATGAGATATGGAACCTGCATACTAGGCATTTGTCATGTATGCTTAGCTGCTTACGGTGGTAGAGTAAAGTGTTCGCCAATATTCTGCACGCTCTGATTCAAATCTGCTGAGAAAAAGAGAATTAAGACCAGATGCTATGCGATTGACAATCCATGAAGCAAATCTTGGTGGATGGGACACTTTTAAAACAGTTGGGTGTAGAAGAAATCGAACACCCATATCACTGGTAAAATCCACTGGACTGGAATCATAAATATAGCCAGAAATACAGTCTCTGACAAGCTGGTAATCATCCTGTGCCATGAAAATATTTAAGAAGGCGAGAAAAAACAAAGGATAAAAGTATCAATGATCTTTTTTTCTTTTTTTTTTTTTTTGTGAACAAGAAAGTTACAAGGAAAAAAATACCACCAAAACACATAATCCATGTTACAAGAACTTTATCAAAATACTTAGGAAATATATGATCAATTAAGTAATGGAGCAAGCAATGCAATGCTGGGGATTCAACACTGTATACCTCATTGGACACATTAACATGATTTGAGAAAATTTCAGACACTAATGAGTTTACTAATTATGCAATCTATGTAACGCAATCATCCTCTCAACTGCTAATGGCAGAAAACATACCATATTATATGTTTCGCACTTCCCTGTAATTATCTGGACCAAAGGAAAATAGAGTTGTCAGAACTAAAAGTTTTTACAACATGATGATCAAAACATAAGAATTGTATCAAAACTGATGCCAAAAGTTTGGAACAAAATACCTGAAGAATCTTTAACATACAAGCTTTTGCACCACCTGAAAAGGATGCAAAGACAATGGGACAAGGCCTAATTTTCAACACCTGCATATTGAATAAACAGCAGTAGTTGTAAGCTCAAACCCATGGATTAGTTTTTGACTAAATTCAAAAAAGATTACAATTCAACAGTAGTTTAAAAGATAGTCACTTCATTTCAGACTGCTCTACTTAGATTATACACAATGGGACATAAAACAAGAACAGATGTTGCGATTATGCTTATCTCATCCAGACTCATTTTGTCTCAAGTCTCAACACAGGATCATATACCACTTCAGAAATCCTTGAAAAGGATGTTTTATCTTGACTTAATTCAGGCTGACTAACCTACACAATGCAGGACTACAGTAAAACTTACCTCAACAAGTTCGTTAAGAAGATCAACAGCAAGAATTGTGGCTTTCTCAGGGAAGAACCTGCAAATAATATCAATGTTAAAATCATCAACCCTATCCTGCATATACATTAAGATGCGCAAAGAACCACGATTTTGATGGCCTCATCGCTTGAAAAATAAATGAAATCTCAAAGCATCTGCAGGCCACTTTACCTAACAATTTAAACATAGACTTCTATTAATAACTTAGAAAACTTAGCATTAATTAATTATGCTCCCAATAACCCCCTTGAATAAGAGGCTCAAACATTAGGAGATTAATTACTTGAGCTCATACCATCATCATTTTAAATAATACATCGAAAATTAGAACTCAGTTTCCACACACCCAATGAAAAAGAAAGACGCTTAAAATGTAAATAAACAGCTGCAACTTTGACCTTTAGTGATTTCAAACAACCTCTGTGGTTTTAAAATAGCAATCAGCTCACTCGAACTTTCAACAATTGGAACAATAACCCCTTCCATCCAAACTTTTTTAATTAAACACTAAACGAGAATGCAATTTGTAGAATCTCAAATTTGATAGAAACTTCATCTAAGGTGGTCATGATAACCAGATTGGTCAATTCAAGGCAAGGTCAGCTGCTAAAGGCCACATTCTGATATATGGGTAAGATTATGGTGATACTCACACTTCGGGCCAGCTAGCAAACAACTGGCAGTGTTGTCTATTTTAGAATTTTATAAGACAAAGCCCAAAGGCACAACTCCTACTGTCTAGTGTCTAATGATCACGCTTCATGAAGCTAGTAACTGATAGTTCCTTCAGCAACCAAAATGCTCCTGGATGTTGGTGGTCTGTAGTCCTTTGATCCCATTTGTGGCCAATACAGCAAGACTACAGTATGCTAGGTGGTGAAGGTTGATTAGTCATTCATGAGGGGTTTTCTCACTGTGTAGGTAAACAAATTAAGGGGTGGAATTCATATTCATTAATCAAACCTAGTCTAAAATACATAAACTGATTATCTATTCAATTGTAATAATGTACAAAACCTTGTCTTGTCATATTGGTTTTCTCACCTATTGTTTCTGGCTTCAAAGATCATTATTATCAAAATTATTTGATGACCACCCAAATCCAATACCCAATTAAGTTTAGAACTCACATATTGAGAAATTGAGAGTGGCAGACAAGTGAATTCCATCCAAAAGAGGAGTAGAGGTCCACGTATCTCATCAAGTGCTTTTCCTCGCTTGACATCCATGCGAACACCACAACTATCCCCTCCGCTTTCTCACAAGCTACCTTTCTTCCCCAATAATATCTACCACCAAACCCCCACATTTTCCCTCTTGTTCTTCGTCTTCTTATTCTACCACCAGAAAAAACTGCAGTGCTCGGAGCATTTAATTTAATTTCCAGAAGATGAAAGCAAGATCGAAATTTTTGAAGAAGATCAGATAGGAAAATGAAGAGACTTTACTTGAGCGGACGAAATCAACGAAAGGGACAGGTACATGCAATTTCAGCTTTCACTTTCTTTCTGCTATTGTCGAGGCTTTTTCTATGGGAGGACAAAAAGGGAATTGAAAAGAATTACTAAGGAGCAACCTTGGTTAAGGTTTTGTCTACACCAGATGCAGATGGTGTTGCTGTGTGTGTGCTTGAGTTCACGCTCCGCCTTCACAAATCAAAACCCAAAACTTCATTTTCTATTGGTTCAGTTCACCCACTTTTATTTTATGTTTGCTACGGTGTCCACAACTTGGGGGGATTTTGGGATTCATGAGAAAAGTCAAACATATCCTTCATTCTCCTGTCCTGTGCAAAACCCGAAACTGTTTTTCTGCTTTCTTTGTCTTTTTTCCCTTTCAATCGAGGAAAAAAATAGGAGCATTAAAAAATGTAGAAAAAATAAAAAAAAGAATATATTTCATATATTTTTATATTTAATAGAAAATATAAAGAAAATGAATTTTTCATTTTGATTAAATATAAATATGAGAAAAAATTAAATAATTCATAATATTTTTATTATTAATAAAATATGAAAAATGAAAGAAACTCTATATTAGAAAAAGGGTAAATTTACCTACTTATATATTTTTTTCTTTATTTAAAGAGAAAGAAATTTAATATAAATTCTACAGTAACTTCGTATTTCCTTTCTGTATATTTTTTCATAATAAAAAATTAATATACTTCTCATATTTTATTTGTACCTAATTTCGCTCCTTCTATATTTGTTTCTGAAACAATCAAGAGCGTTGTTTTGTAACTTTTGTTTTAAGCATGCCCCAGATCAGATGAGATGAGGACGATTGAAGATAAATCCCGGGTCGTCCTTATCTCCCACCACACCTGGTCCATTCAATTGGTAGCTGTTCTACGGAAGGTTAGAGCCATATAATTGACGTAAAACAACAAATAATATATTCAACATTTTTGAAAAATACATTCCCTTGTTTAAGGCTTTTGTTTCGAGTGCATTAATTAAGTGTTTTTTTTTTTTTTTGTTTATATCACACGTATCCCTCAACCGGAGACAATCTTATTCGAGTCATGAACACTCACATTATATGAGACTAGTTCTCTCCATAGTAATTTTTTTCATTCATGAAACTCGAACAAATGATGTATGAGTGTATTTGGTAAAACTAGCTAAAAAGCTAGTTGAAAGCTTAAAGTTAGCTGAAAGCTGAAAAACTCGCTGAAAGCTTGAAGCTCGCTGAAAGCTGAAAAACTATTGAATGTTTTTGGTAAAACTAGTTAAAAATGGTAAAATGACATTTAAGGACAACATTTATTATTAAATAATGATAAGTGGGGTGGTTGAGGGCTAAACTTGTAATTAATTTTCAGATAGTAGCTGAAAATTAAGGCTTTTTTAAAAAAGCTACCCCAAGTAGCTTTTTAAGAAAAGCTTGTAGTTACCCAAAAAAAAATACATTCTCAAACACTGCCGAAATGGTTTCAGCTACTATTTTCAACTAGTTGAAATGGCAAGTCAAACATACTCTATATCTGAAACTTTACTTAAAGAAAATCAAATATCTATCACTTGAATCAATCCTATTAGTGTATTTTAGGAGGTTAGAAATTAGAATAGCAGTAATAAATATTTTGTATAACCACGGTGTGTTGTATCCTATATTTCCAAGGGGAAGTTTGTTTCAAGGTATAAGATCATATTCCCAAGAATGTTGCTCCCGGGAATCCTATTACCCGGAATGTTATTTTGTTTTAATTAAATTTAGGGTGAGGGGAGGGTACCCTCCAGGCTCTTTGAGCACTTACAGAGGTACTTACATTTTACCTCACTCCAAGGGGACAAGTGGGGGTTCGAACCTGTGACCTGTCAGATACGAGACCCTGTCTTGCTCCACTCGACCAACCCCTTGGGGTTATACCTGGAATGTTATTCCCAGGTAAAAATTATAAGTATGTTTGGTATGTTTTTTATATTCACGGGAATTTTTTTAAAATAATTTAATTTAAAAATTGAAAAAATTAAAAATAGAAAAATATTAAAAAATGAAGTAGAAGTGGGAAGTTATTTTAACATTCCCATGGTTCCCACCCCTTCACCATGGGAATAAAAAGTGGGTATGGATGGGTAAAATACATTTCCGGGAATCAATAATACGCAAGAATCTTTTTTTAAAACTTGAATCAAATGTGGGAAAATCACAAGATAACTGGGTTAGCGCCTCTTGAATCGCTAACACAGCATGCGCCACATGTAACACCACAGCCCTCTCCTGGCACCCCCTCTCAGGGCCCAGGACTTTACTAAGCATGTTACCACACTTTAGCTTTGGCACCCCCTGAAGTGCCTTATTCCCCCTCTCAGGGAACCTCTGTGGGTTTCGAACCCAAGACCTCAGGGATATATCCTCAAACCTACTACCAAAGTAGCTCAATTGGTAGTTGATATGAATCCAGGGGGTGGTTTAGGATTCTGATTAGGACCTCTAGGAATTTTATTTGCTGCCTTGGCAAATTGGACAAAGAAAGGATAAGGAGTTAAACGCACAAACAGAGTCAGAATTCATTCAAGAAAAAAAAAATTAAGCAATGAATTAAAAGAAAGAAAGAACAATTCAGTGTGAATGAAAGGAACCCAAAAGGGTGCAGACTTGTGACCCAATTAAGCGTGTCAATTTGATTTGGAATATGCAGAATTTTTTTCACAATTCAGCGCAAATAACATGGATAGAAACAGGTGCAGCTTATTGGATTAATTCTGTATCCAATTAGAACCCAGCAAGGTGCAGTTTGGGATCTACTCAGCGTACAATAATGATCCAAAAAAACATACAGCCAGATTACCAATTAAAATGAAGAATTAAGGTGCAGATTTGTATGTTACTTGCGCAGGAAAACATGACCAAAATTGATGCAGTTTTTATCACAAAAATAGCGCACAATTAGCCAGTCAATTGGTGAATTATGAACAGTGCTTCTTACTTGGTAAAACTGGGCAGAATTATACGATAATGGAAAGGAAAGAAAATGGAATGGAAATTGATAAGAACGTCACACTTCCAAGGATGGAAGATATGTCCCAGAGATTACACACACAAAGGGGTGGAAAGCCTTTGATAAATCTCAAAATTCTGGATTCATAAGAACCCAAAGAGAAATCACTTCTCAAACTTGTGTTTTTCTTACAAAATCATATTCCGCCTTTCCTTGCCTTGGCTGGGCACTACATATAGCCCCTTGGCATTTAGAAACATTACAAGGTAAATAACTTAATTAACCAACATAAAAACTACTAATTGGCTACTTAAAAATAAAAACATAACTGCCTAGACAATTAACATGCAGCCCACTAATTTAATCAAGTCTAGCCGCCCCTTTTATAATGAAAAAGTAACAGCCATTTATCCATAAATTTGAGCATAACTCAACCTATAATTTCTTGCAAAAGATGGCTGCAACATTTAAGCCCAAATGTAACAGCCACATACATTTTATTTGAATCAATAACTCAACAAATTTCTTCTAATTTTTTTTGCCGCAAAGAATTAAGCTCCAATTAGCACTCCAACAGCCACATTTTCTTCAATTCTTTATGCAATTGATCAATTTGTGTTTTTGCATCTTCAAGGCTTTTCTTGTTCTCATCATTCCCCCTCTCTTAAAGAGGATTTGTCCTCAAATCAGAAGCATTAACATCTGCATAAAAAATATTTCAATTCAGCCACAATAACAATTATATATATGTTTCCCATATGTCCACATCACATATTTGAAACCAATCCATCCTCCTGGATCAAACACAACTTGAAAAAATTCAGATTTTGTCTTTTCTTCCTTATGCATTAAGGAAGCCTTCTCTTTGAGTGTCCAAACCCAAATGCCAAGGTCATAGACAATTCTCTTGTATTCCTCTTTGGCTTTATCCTTTTGCATGTAAATCATAATCAACCAATCAAATGAAACCAAAGGGAGATATCCATGAATATTTTCAATAGGTAACAAATAAAGAGTATTCAAATGATTATTCCAAAAATCATTTTCATCACATAACAAGTTAGCCTCAATATGCTTATGATTTTCCTTTATGATTTTAACCACACAATTATTATAACATGTAACATTGTATGACAAACCATAAGACTCTATGTGCTTGTTCTCAATTTTGTCATGAGTTTGGCTTCCAAAAGTGGGTTGAACGTACAATGGAGCACTAGGAATGATATCAACACAATTCATTCTCAAACATGGAAACTTGTGGTGTGTTTCATTCATAATCACATCCTCTTGCTCCGGTAAGATAACATCACAAACAAGAGAAGAGTTAACATTAGAATTTAAAATTTCCTTGCTCATTTTCTCTCTTTCTTTTTCTAATTTTTCTTCTCTTTCCTTTTCTAATTCTTCTCTCCTATTTTCTTCTTTTTCTTTTCTTTCTCTCCCAATCTCTTCCTTTTCTTTTTCTATTCTTTATTTTTCAATGTTTTCTTCTTTTTCTTTTCTTTCTCTTTCTATTTTCAACTTCAAAATTTGTTGATCCTCACATACTTGGCTTGGTGTTAAAAATATCAGCTTAAGCTTACGTCCCTCATGACGCAAAGAAAGTGAAAGCATATCGGGATTGAGCTTTTTATTTCGCAGCCAAGACCATCCTAAGAGAAAATGACATGATTTTATGGGAGCGATTTCACATGAAACTTCATCTACATACTTCCCAGTAGAGAATCCAAACTTTGTTTGCCTGGGATGAAGATGTGTTGGTAAGTTGAGTTTCTCCACCAACCTTTGACTCACAACATTGTTGTAGCTTCCGTAATCGAATGCAATCAAACACACATTACCTTGCACTAAACACCTTGTATGGAAGATATTTTTAGAATCTGCCATAGTAAATCAAACAAATTAAAATTAACAAGATATCATGTAGTTGCTGTTTGAGAAACCTTACCCACTCAAGTATTTGCACACAATTTAGGCTTTTACAAAAATGAAACACTCTTGCCTTTTCCCCTCTATTCCTCCTTGAATTCTTATCAAACCAAGAAGAGAAAACACAAAGTAATTCCACCAATTTGTGTGCAGCCAATAAATACAAGAAAAGCTAACAAAAATGACTCAATTGATGAACAAAAGAAAGAATTAAACACTAGGACAACAACCAGAATTTTGTGCAAGACAACAATGACACTTTTTGAATTGAAAATCAAATAAAACACACAAGAACAAAACTGGACAGCAAACTCAGAATTTTAGACACAAACAAGGAAAGGAATTTGACTCAATTTGAAGCCAATAGGTGCAGCAAAAAAATAAGCCAAAACTGGCGCAAGAATAAATTCAGGTGCAGCCACAAAAACTCAGAATTTGCGCAAGAAAATTGAACCAACAAGGTGCAACAAACAAACAGAATTTATGCGCAAATTGCAGCTAAGAATTAAAAAAAAAATCTAACTAATAAGGTGCAGTATTTCTTCCTTCAATCAACCACAAATATTACCTTAAGAAATGAGCTTAAAAATTTCTAATTGCATGAACCATTCAGCCCAATTTCTTAACTCATTTTGCATGCTTTCTTTGATTTTTTTAATCTATTTTTCAGAATTCACAATTTTTTAAGGCCTAACTTTTGCAATGGTTCAGCCTAAGAAAATTGCATTAAGGTAATATCAAGGTATGATACAAAATCAAGGAAAGAAATTACCCGGAGTGCAGCCTTGCAATTCCTAGAACCGGAGCTCTGATACCAAATGATATGAATCCAGAGGGTGGTTTAGGATTCTGATTAGGACCTCTAGGAATTTTATTTGCTGCCTTGGAAAATTGGACAAAGAAAGGATAAGGAGTTAAACGCACAAACAGAGTCAGAATTCATTCAAGAAAAAAAAATTAAGCAATGAATTAAAAAAAAAAGAAAGAACAATTTAGCGTGAATGAAAAGGAACCCAAAAGGGTGCAGATTTGTGACCCAATTCAGCGTGTCAATTTGATTTGGAATATGCAGAATTTTTCTCACACTTCAGCGCAAATAACATGGACAGAAACAGATGCAACTTATTGGATTAATTCTGTATCCAATTAGAACCCAGCAAGGTGCAGTTTGGGATCCACTCAGCATACAATAATGATCCAAAAAAACAATGCGCCAAATTACCAATTAAAATGAAGAATTAAGGTGCAGATTTGTATGTTACTTGCGCAGGAAAACATGACCAGAATTGATGCAGTTTTTATCACAAAAATAGCGCACAATTAGCCAGCCAATTGGTGAATTATGAACAACGCTTCTTACTTGGTAAAACTAGGCAGAATTATACGATAATGGAAAGGAAAGAAAATGGAATGGAAATTAATAAGGACGTCACACTTCCAAGGATGGAAGATATGTCCCAGAGATTACACACACAAAGGGGTGGAAAGCCTTTGATAAATCTCAAAATTCTGGATTCATAAGAACCCAAAGAGAAATCACTTCTCAAACTTGTGTTTTTCTTACAAAATCATATTCTGCCTTTCCTTGCCTTGGCTGGGCGCTACATATAGCCCCTTGGCATTTAGAAACATTACAAGGTAAATAACTCAATTAACCAACATAAAAACTACTAATTGGCTACTTAAAAATAAAAGCATAACTGCCTAGACAATTAACATGCAGCCCACTAATTTAATCAAGTCTAGCTGCCCCTTTTATAATGAAAAGTAACAGCCATTTATCCATAAATTTGAGCATAACTCAGCCTATTATTTCTTGCAAAAGACGGTTGCAACATTTAAGCCCAAATGTAACAGCCACATACATTTTATTTGAATCAATAACTCAGCAAATTTCTTCTAATTTGTTTGGCCGCAAATAATTAAGCTCCAATTAGCACTCCAACAACCACATTTTCTTCAATTCTTTATGCAATTGATCAATTTGTGTTTTTGCATCTTCAAGGCTTTTCTTGTTCTCATCAGTAGTGGGTTTGAGGAATCTAAGACTATATCCCTGAGGTTTTGGGTTCGAAACCCACGGAAGTTCTCTGAGAGGGAGAATAAGGCATTTCGGGGGTGCCAAAACTAAAGTGTGGTAACATGCTCAGTAAAGTCCTGGACCCTGAGAGGGGTGCAAGGAGAGGGCTGGGGTGTTACACCACATCTTTCCACCGTGTCAATTTCTACCCCACCGCAATAAATTATTTTTTTTTTGTATTTTTTTTGGTAAATAAAAATAAAAATCGTACTACTTTGGTCAAAAAGCCCAAACACTAACTTAATTTTTTGTGCCATATAATTTTCATTTTTTAAGGGTTAAAGTGGGTGACTCAAAATCTTCTAGAAACAAAATTGGTGTTTTACTCTTAACAGAAGATTATGGATTGCATAAATTATACTCCTTCCCATAATTTTTATAAGAAAGAAAAAATGTATTTTCTTAGTCCCAATTATAAGAAATAAAATCTCACTCTTCAAATGCAAATGGTAGCTTTTCTTTTTATATTGAAAATCCTCATAAGTATAATTGTGAGTTTAGTTGTAAGTACTGAGTTTAACTCTCGCATCGAAAGTGGTGGTTAGATAAAATTCTTTAAAGAGTGGTGACTCCTTTATTTATACCCGTGACATTCTTGAAATCCGAGTCTTCTTTTATATTCATAATATTTTATGAGATTTATGTTAATCGAGACACATTTATTCTCCATATATAAGTGGATATAATATGAGTATTTTTGAAATAAAATTTAAATTTATATAATTATAAATTAAATTTATCTATGTTTATAGAAAAAAATTAAATTCATCTAATAAAAATATTATTCATTGATTTTAATGATTTAATCATTTATTTCTTATAAAAAGATTGGTGAGAGTATTTTATAGATATTTTTTCTTTTTCTATATTAGTGTTGTGTTTAATTGGTGTTTTAAACCCACAAAAATTAACAGGTGTTTAATTAGATTAAGTTACTTTAAAAATTTTATAACTAGGAGTGCATTAAAAATTTTGATTATTTTCCCAAATTAAACTATGCCTAAAGATGAGCAAAATTTGTTTGGTTAATATAATTTATTTAACTAGAAAATACAAAAAAGGAAAATGTTGAATAGTACCATTAGAGTTAGCAAAATGGGTTAGTTTGATCGAGCCGGTCCGCAAAAGTCCGTAAAAATATAGGACTCGAGCACTTATTTTAGAAGCCAGAATAACTCATGGGTTTTTTAGCACAGCCCCGATAAAAGCTCGTTACGCGCAAAAGCTCGTAAAAGACCGGGTAACCCGCAAAAAACCCATAAAAAAAGGGCTACCCGAAAAAGCCCGCAAAAATATCGGGCTCGAGGACTTATTTTAAAAAGCCCGAATAAACTTCCGAGCATTTTAACCCAATTCGATAAAGCTCGATATCACATTGTGCCGAGTACCTCAAATTTCCAACTCTAACTACCATCTCCTTTCGCTCCTATTTATACATCAACTTGAGGAGAATTTGTTTTCCTATTTATATATCTACTCATTATAAGTTCAATATAATATTAATTGTATTTTTGTTTTAATTATTATTTTCATTCAAAATCTCTATCTCTTTCTATTAGTATATTACTTAGATTTCAAAACTCTTGTTGTTTTAAAAATTTAAGAAGAATTATTTATTTTTTTAATCATATTTTTATTTAATATTACTTCAACTAAAAACTATTCCCATTTTTTCTATTTTTAGTAAGTGTGAATTAGTGTAAAATTAAATGAAATGAGTGGATAATGAATGTGGATATTTTAGTAAATATTATACTAAATTAAAACATACTTAAAATTTTATTGATTTGTGCACATAATCTTAAATGACAAAAACTTTGGAATGGGGTAATATATCTTTAGGTTAATTCTCAAATGGTAATAACCATTCTAATATTTGGATTAACTTGTAATTTATAGAAGTTAATTTCTCAAGATAAGTAACTTATAATAAAACCCTTATAATTTTGAGATGTTTATAGAAAAATTAGATGAGAGGGCTTTTGAAAAATTGAGATATATAAATTAATTTTAACCCATGAAAAAATTTAAATTTATTTTATCTTCTTAAATTATTTTATTAAACTATTTATCCAAATTGTCTCAAGGGTAGTAGCATAATAGAAAGTTTAAAAAATTAATCACAAATACATGTACATGAATTACATTTTTTAATATGTGTTTCTTATCTTAAATTGCATTTCTTTTTTTTTTTTATGAAATAAATAAATTAATGAATAGATAAATTGTAATAAATTTATAAATTTCAGCAAAACAAAAAATATAATGAACTTGGAAGTAGAAAAGCAATAATTTGAGAAATCAATCAAAATGAATCTTATTTTGCGCACGTTAGACTCAAATCGCAAGGGCAGGTTTAGCATCACCACCATCAATAATCGTGGAAGGAACCACCGAAATGATGTTCCGTCTAATTCCCACCCCACCCAACCGCTCAGACAAAAAGCATAACCAGGTCCTATTTCTTGAAACAACCCAGTTTAGTTCAGGTTAGGGTGATCAGCGCCTAAAACTGCAGAGCCAGAAAGGAATTTGGTGGTACAAGCTTGCTGGATACTGCTGAATTTTGAGGTTGCTTCGATTCGTCAACCTCAGATTAGAAAAATAATAAAAAAATATTAAAGTCGGAGGAGGCTTTTTCAGATAAAAGAGAAAGCGTGGGATGAGGAGAGCGAGAGCCAGAGCGAGATGGCGAGAGTGAAGTGGCTTTGTTCCCACAAGAAAACCACTCTCTTAGTTTGCTTTTTCAACATTGCCGTTGCTCTCTACGTTCTTCGCTCTCTTTACGCTTCTCTTTATATCTATTCCGGCAACGTTTCCCGCAACGGTAAGTAAATAAAGCTGATAATAATAGGGTTTTGAATGATGCTGCTTTGAGTTTTATGATTAAACCGTTTCCACATTTTCTTTTGTGTTTTCAGTTGCCTCATACAATCCAGATCAGATTCGGAAAATGGAAGAATCAATGCAAATCCGCAAGGAATATAAACCGGTGGAGTTAATTAAATGGGTAAAAACTATGAACCTATTACATTTTCCTCCATCAATCACTTGCTAATCTCTAAGTTAGTGTTGTGAAACCGTTGTGCATATAGGTTAAGGCTCTAGAGAGGGAATTTTCAAGAGAAAATTTGGCGGTTGAGTTGCCTCGGCATTTGAAACAGGAAATAATTGATGACATCTTGCAGAGACTCAGGAGCTTGAATTCCAGTGACACTGATAATGCTAAGGAACGAGGTGAGTGCTTGCTTGCTTGTAAATTGTGTATATATAAGAATCTATTGTTCACTGTCATAGCAAATACTCACAAATGTCCTTGTTGAACGTAGGAAATGTTTAATGTAAAAGAAATTACTTATTACATTGAAAACACAAGAATATTCAACACTTGTTTTTGTAAATAACTAAAAACATATGTTTAGCTAGTGTCCTTAGGGCAAGAGCCATTTTAATAACACTATTTATCAAATAGTATGTTTGCATTGGAGTCACAAGGACAAGTACAGTTAAACTGATATAAGATATGATTTGCACTGTTATTATTGCTGCCTCGAGGCCATGTCTCATTACATCTCTTGCATTTGATTTTTCAGTAATAATAAAAATGCAGTTTCATTCCCCTTACTAAAATTTGAAGTCTTTGCAAGCAATTGCAAATGTCATATACATTCCCCTCATTACTATCACAAAATTGCATCAACATGCTGGTCTTATAGCTGTATATCACCTTCTAATCCTGGGTAAGAGTTGGATGAAAAATAAGGAATTACATTAAGTTGTTGTTTTCTCCTGTTAACCTATATCAGTGACAGTCTGTCTGACGCATCTCTCTTTTGCAATAGAATTAAGTCATCCGCTAAATTATACTAATTGTTTGTTATGGTAATCAGTGAGAATGGCAGATTGTGTTATAACTTTAGACACAACAAGGAAGGAACATAAAACAGTCACATTTCATCTAGCTCATTAAATATGTATATGTAACTCAGAAGTATAACTTAGCAGTTTTTATATTTAGTAAGCAATGCAGCCATTCACTGAGATTTTAATCACTCAAGTTGAAAGTCTGAAATGCTCATCATGTATTAACTAATATGAAACTCCGAATTGTAACTTAGCAGTAAGAAGTGTTTACATTGACTGAGTTTTCACTCATTCAAGTTGAAAGTCTGAAATGCTTATCATGTATTACCAGATTTATGAAAAAAAAGCTAATGAACATAGGTTGATGCATGCTGCTTTTATTTATTTGTGCTGTTAAATTATTTAGGCTGATGCTTTACTGATTAAATTACTATAATACTGGTACGTATTTTGATAGAACGGGTTCAGAATAAATAGGCAAAACTGGAAATTTTATTCAAAATAGACCTCTGACTCTAGCTCAATATCAGATTGATATATGAACTTAGATAGAGATGCCAAATAAAGAAAACAGAAAATATCCCTCCCAGGTATTCGAGAGACCTGGACTCTCCACTATAATTTCCAAATCCAAATCTGAAGTACCTCTCTGAATATCCCTCCTTCCTATTTATACCAACCACCCCTTTATTGCAATTTACTGTCCACTGGACAGTTACAATCTCCCTCTCTTCCCTATCGATTCCTGCCCCCCACTATCACAATTAATTGTCCACTAGACAATTACTATTATTAATAACTCCATGTGACTAATATTCTATTACCACTCTTCCTCTCCCTACTGTAAAACTTCTTTTTGAGTGGTTTCTAACAATACTCCCCCCCTGAAATATCACCTTGTCCTCAAGGTGATAGTTTGGAACTATCTGGGAAAAACTTCCCCCCTGGATCCCACTGTTTTTGGTCTGAAACTACTGTAACTATTAAATAGGTCAGAGCACATATCCGTGGAACCACAAACCCCTTTCCCAGCTTTGCACTCCCTTTTGTGATTGGTGTGCAAACACTTGACTTCAAGCTTTTGTTCAGAGTTTTAGAATGGACTTGGTCAGCAACATTCACGATCTTGTATGTTCCATCAGAGTCAAATAAGAACCCTTTGAGACCCTCTTGTTGCCAAACCCTAACAAAAGTCTCACCCACTTTGTCAAGAGGACCCGCCTGGGGTGTTGGTAGTGTTAAACTCAGTCCAAAAATCCCAGTTCGCAACCCCTTTTCATGTTGTCTCTCCCATGCCAAAATTTTCATCTTTTGTTCTGCTGCATTAACATTCTTTTCAGACTCACATTCTAATTCATTGAGGTCAACTTCGTCTCCACTATAATGGTTCTTGTTTTCCATATTTGCAGCTTCATTTTTTCTTTGTTCTTGATCCAAAATGTTGGTCGGTTTATGTTGATGGAAATGGGTTGCCCCCTCCTGGGTTGTTTCTAGTTCCCTCAATTCTTGTTCATTTTCTTTATCAGTGCCTGTCCTCCAAGCCACTGGTTCTTGGCTCTCTTCTAGAGGCATCAATGTTTCAAATTCCAAATCACTTTCTTGTTCCTCATCCCCGCTGCTAGCTGTTAGAAGGTCTGGGTCATACTCAGGCTGAAATTGCTTAAGAACTGCTTTCACAAAAGCCCACAATGTTGCATTTTGGTTTCTCCATCTCCAACAAAACCACCAATCGAGTGCCCGACCTCTCATAGTCTCCACAGCCCTTGATATCTTCATCTCATCTGATATTCCCATGGTGTCACAATACTGTTCCACGTTAATCAGCCACCAATAGGTCTCCTTTCCATCAAAGGTTGGAATCATCTTGAAGAATACCTCCCACAGCACCAAGATCAGAGCTCTGATACCAGTTGATAGAACTGGTTCAGAATAAGTAGGCAAAACTGGAAATTTTATTCAAAATAGACCTCTGACTCTAGCTCAATATCAGATTGATATATGAACTTAGATAGAGATGCCAAATAAAGAAAACAGAAAATATCCCTCCCAGGTATTCGAGAGACCTGGACTCTCCACTATAATTTCCAAATCCAAATCTGAAATACCTCTCTGAATATCCCTCCTTCCTATTTATACCAACCACCCCTTTATTGCAATTTACTGTCCACTGGACAGTTACAATCTCCCTCTCTTCCCTATTGATTCCTGCCCCCCACTATCACAATTAATTGTCCACTAGACAATTACTATTATTAATAACTCCATGTGACTAATATTCTATTATCACTCTTCCTCTCCCTACTGTAAAACTTAATTATGAGTGGTTTCTAACATATTTGACTGGGAATATTGTTGACCATTTTACATCACAATGGTTAATACTATTTCAAAACATGTCATTTGTTATCCTGAAATATCTGATGAGGCAAACATGAAAGTTAGCTGAGGTAGAGACCACAACTTCACAAATTTGTGTGGTGAGCTATTAAAATGTAAAGGGTTTCTTTCTGTTTTGTTGCTGCGAATCAAGAGCAGAAAGTGTATGGAATGCATTGGGTATATAATGTTTGGTTTACTCCTTTTATTATGTGGGAAAGAAACAAGCCTTTCATCCGGAACTGTTTTAGCTTTTGTACTGTACCTTATCCATTTCTGATGAATGATGATGCTGGTTCACCCCCAAAAAACTCTTGAAATTTGAAAAGCTTAGCAATAATGCGTTTGATTCTAAGGTGCTTTGCCGACCTTCCAATTCGATTGTTTGTTAATTTTAAATACAAAGGAGGCTCATACAGTAACATAGCATGTAACCTATTCAGATTAATCTGCATCAAAACCATTGTAGTAAAAATTAATATCGTACTCTCAAGAGCCCATGATCAGTCATCTCTCTAATGTGGCCAATCTGGAGAATGGGGAGTCTAGTCCCTCTTGTTTTACGAAGTGCTATAAACTATACTATTTTAGACTAAAAAATTTTGTGGTGTTGTTTAAATGATACATTTAAAGAATTTGGAAGAAATTTTTATTTCTAACTTGTCTTTGACATTGACTCATTCTACTCTTTTTGGGTGATATTACCTTTTAAAAAATACAGAAGCAGTTGAAAATTGGCGCAAGGAAAAACTTAAGGAGGTCAAATTGGCTCTTGTGAAGGGGACTTCCAACTCAACCATCCCTCATGAAGAGGCTGGTATTAGCATTGGTTTTCTGTTGTGTGTGTGACGGATAAATGTTGGTACTTTAGGATAATCCTCTTTGTGAACTAGTAACGGATGCTGTACAAATCTTTGCCAGTTGCCACCTTGTAGTTGTACATAATGTGTATTTCAACTTCCTAGGTATGCTAGTGAGAGCTTTGGAGTCTGATTGGGCTATGCTTTGTGAAGAGATTGGCCTCTGGATACCTGTTCAAGTTGCTAATGAAGAGCATGATGACAAACGCACAGAGGAGTTTGGTATTATCAGTTTCCTCAGTCAATATTTTTTTTCCTCCCATCTTCTTATTGTAGTCTTCCCCTGTTATGCCTGGTCTGCAATGTGTTTTTGTAGAAAGATTCATCACTTTAGTGGTTTCCTGGAATCAGTTAACATGCTTACATCATGTGATAGGATCTGGAAGTAGTATGCACACACACACACACACACATATGCTTATATATATTTCCTTGCAGAAATTTATTCTTTGTATTTACTAAGTATAAATTCTCTCCAGAGGAGGAGGTTCTTCCAGGCAGGCCCCTTTCACCTGAATGCCACCCTGAACTTCACACAGATTATGATGGTGCTGCAGTAAGATGGGGTCTTACGCACCACAAAGATAGTGCAGCTGATTGCTGTCAGGCCTGCTTAGACCATGCAAGACATGCCAAAGAAGGTGAAAAGAAATGCAATATTTGGGTTTATTGCCCATCTGAGTTTGGGTGTCATTCTCCTGATATCTATCAGCACAAACATCAGGAATGCTGGCTGAAATATGTAAGTTCTATCCGGTGATTCACTCTCTTGCCTCTTCTCTTTGTATTTGCATAATAGCTTTTGATACTTATATTCTCTCTAAGATCTGAGATATTTTTATATTGTCTACTTTGAAATTTCCCTCTTGATCATATATTTTTCATCCCCCTGGTGAATATACTCTAATTGATATTTTGAATTCAGGCTGAGAAACCTCGACTAAATTTTAAGGACAAATATCCTGAATCATATCGCAATTCACACCCATCTGCACCAGTGATCGTTCCATGGGTCTCTGGAGTTATTGGTTAAGTCAAATAACCAAAACCAAAGGTTACATGATCGACCAGAGCTACCTTCTAGACTACAAGAGCGCAAAGCTAGCTTAGGCAAAGCCTTTGTGTCATGCTCGTGGATTATACTACTGTTCTTCAACATGTTGTGTAAAAGAAATGAACTGGGGAGCAAAGAATTCTCCCAACGGTCATTTAGGACTTGATTTTGGTCAAAGTGCGGTTTTTGATAGACTCACCATCTCAGTGCCATGGATTTTCCACAAAGGTCGATCTAACACTGAGGAAAGGTGACACTTAAATTAACGGATGAGGAAGTTGTTTTGTTGTAAGCTATCTGATAACTTAATTCTTTGTATCCGTGGGAGTTGGAATCCTACTCAATATAATCATCATCATCAATCTTTCTCTGTCCGCCCTGCCTTCCTTTTATCCATTATAATTATACTCGTACTTACATTTACGCGCGTACTGTATGAAAATTTGTTCAGTATTCATGTAGTACATATTTTTTCTATTATAATATTGACACCTAATCTTATGGTCAGTTTTTTCCAGTTTAATTTTTTTTAAATCAAAATAGAAATATTAACCATAAATCAAGGTAATTACTAAAAAGGAGAGTAGGCATTACAGGAGTACAAAAGTTCTGTTGGTAATGCACACCGGTTTATTGCACAGTGATTCTAGGGGTTTTCTGTACATAGTGATAGACCAGTGATTTATTCCCATCATTTAGTATTTGACTTTTTCCATGTTAAATAGCAACATTGTAGGTATTGGAGCAAACATTTTTCAAGAAAATAAAGCTGCTTTTCTTTTATATTATTTTACCTTTATAATACAATGAGTATAAGAGATATTTAAGTTAGTTTGATTAGTTAATTTTAACCTTTTCTCCCTTCAAAACCCCTAGATATTGGGGGAGCAAAAATTGTAACGGGAGATATTTTGGCCCCTTCCCTTTCTTTTACTCTCTTCATAGAAATTGAATTAAACTTGAATTAATGTTTTTCTAAAACCCCCTTCTTCAATTGAGATTTTTTTTGTAGTCGTATAGTATTTAAGACTCAGCACTCTCTCTTCCAGTAACTACCTTATTTGTGAGATATAAGTATTTTTATTTTAATCTTAAAAAAATTTAAATAGAAAAACACGACTAGATGTCAAATATTAATTATATTATAATAAAAGTAATACATAGTATAGGAATACTAAAAAAAAAAATTCCCATCAATTTCCCCTATCAAATAGTACTAAGTTGTCAAAACTCTTAACACCTGTCTTAATTTGAAGGAAATAAAAAATTCTTCTATTATCTATTTTTAATTCATAATACTTTCTTAAATGAATTTGAACTATTTACCACTTGAAAATAGACATTTATTTAAACGGTGATTGACTGATTGGTCAGATCACCGCACACCCTACAGATGTTCATCAAACTGTAAGGGGATCCATCTAGAGTTGAGAATTGATATTTGTATGACCATACACTAATATATAACAAAGAGAAATAAAGGAGAGAAAATAGAGAGAAGAGAGCGAAATGTAAAATGTGATATGTGATGTGATGGAGAGATGTAGAGAGAAAAATATGTTATATAATTTGTTGTATGTTTTGATTGTATGAATTTATTATTTCTAGTGTGTTTGGGAGTTTAGAGGGAAGAGAAAGAAAAGAGGTTGGAAGGAGAAAAAAGGGGGAGGGAGGCGGGAGAAAGTTTTATAAGTTAGAGAAAGAGAGAGTTAAACTCATATCCATAGGGAAGCGAAGGGCTTCTTTGAAACCTTCCCCTTCCCTCCTCTTAGATTTTGAACCGGGTTTAACTCAACCCCAAAAGCTAGCTTGTAGGGTGAGGATTGCCCAAGACTCATATATTTTTAATTGGTCTTATCTCTAGGCAATGTGGGACTCTAACACACACCCTCATGCCCAAGGCTGGACATCGATCTGGAGCGTGGACAACTTTACGGGTGGCGGCACAATAACAACGGATCATCTAGGATAGGCTCTGATACCATATTAGATTTTGGACCGAGCCTAACTCAACCCCAAAAGCTAGCATGTAAGGTGAGGATTGTCCAATGCTTATATATTTTAACCTGGCCTTATCTCTAGGCAATGTGGGACTCTAACAGTAATTAAGAATGTAAATATTAGATTTTGGATCGGGCCTAACTCAACCCCAAAAGCTAGCTTGTAAGGTGAGGATTGCCCAATGCTTATATATTTTAACTTGGCCTTAACTCTATGCAATGTGGGACTCTAACACACCCCCTCACGCCCAGGGCTGGACATCTGGAGCGTGGACATCTATACGGGTGGCAGCCCAATAACAACGGATCTCTGATACCATCTTAGATTTTGGACCTGGGCCTAACTCAACCCCAAAAACTAGCTTGTAGGGTGAGGATTGCTCAAGACTCACATATTTTTAGTTGACCTTATCTCTAGGCAATGTGGAACTCTAACACCTCCCTTCCCCTCCATTTTTCAACTTACAAAATTACCCAGTTTTGGGTCCCCTTTCACCTAGCTTACCGACAAAAGCTCAATAGTTTGGGAGGTGACACACGAGTTCAATTTGATTATCCCATAGGACTACAAAATGTGTTTGATAAAATTAGTTGAAACCTGAAAAGTTAGCTGATTTGATTGAAAGTGTTTGGTAAAACTAGCTAAAAATGGTAAAATAACATATAAGGACATAATTAATTATTAAATAATGATGAGTGAGAGTTGTTGAGTTATAAACTTATGATAAATTTTCAGCTAGTAGTTTAAAAAATGGAGTTTTTATTTTAACAAATTACTTCAGATAGCTTCTCAAGAAAAACTAATAGTTATCTAAAAAAATTAGATTATTAAACACTAATGAATGGTTTTTGTTACTAATTTCAGCTCTTATATGATTGAAATGTCGTTTAAGTTAATATGTGATGAAAGAATCCATACATGGGCTACCAATTAAAGGGAAGGGCTGTTTGATTTTGATTTTGATTTTCTATCTCTATTTCTTGTTTTCATTCTGTTTCCCGTTTTCTGAAATTTTACAAAGGAAAAACTAGAAATGCTGGAAACGATGATTTTTTGTTTTCAACATTTCTAATTTTTCCTTTGTAAAATTCCAGAAAATAAAAAACAAGAAATATGAAAACGAGAAATGAAAATACAAACCAAATATGCCCTCGTAGGAAATTTAGAAGAGTAATTATGTGCATGTGAATCTGGTCCATGTGCATTGCAAATTAATCAAATCAAATTATTGATAAAATGTTTCTCGAAACCCTTTTTGACTATCATTATCCCCTTTATGCCACGTGAGTCAGTTCCAAGACATACCATTCCCCAAAGGCATACAGGACCATTCTGCCTAACTTGTACCGACGCCCTTGTCCCGTTCTGCATTTTTTCTCGATATAACTTAAATTGGAGGATAACCAATCTAAGCAAATTTATCAAATAACAGTATTCATTCGGTAGCACGTCCTGTTAACCATGACTTTAACTTAAAGTGTAGCTCTGACTAAGCACTATCTCTTACGCACACAGATAAACAAATCGTTCAAGCTTACCTGATCGAGACACGATCTTATGCGTACTGCAGACATAATACACCCTAAAACAAATATGTCATGCATCATTATCATGATCTTATTGACCTGATGATGCATTGTTTGCATACAAAATATTTCTAAACCAATGTACTTGTGCCTGTCAAACAAAGATTTGAATCTTAAATTTAATATCATTGCCGGTAGTTAAAAGGTCTTATTAGGCCATTGTAACTTAGTCTTTACCTTAATGCTATGTTTGTATTCATAAAAATCAATAGAATAAAGTGAATTTAATATCTGCCCTTTTAGCGACTTCTTAATGACAAAAAAAAAAAGAAAATTTAATATCATTTTATTCCTCCCTCACTAATATCCAACCATATAGCAACAGCATATAATCGATATGGAGCTTTAGTATTTTCAATTTGCTGATGGGCCACCATCAATGAAGCAGGTCAATTTGAACATCAACATTAGTAGAATAGACACAGATATATTGACAATTATTCATAAACATATATATACTATATATGATCAGAGAAATTGATGAATTAATTTCCACCATGGGTTTCTTCTACCATGATGAAGAAGCACCAAACCATCCTAAGAGATGCAAATTCCTTGTAGCAACTCTTAAGGAAGTATTTTCCCGTTGCCAAATTTTTAGTGGAAGGCTTTCAACTTCTAGCCTTGAGAAGGAGGAATATGAGTATCCGATGAGCGATTTTGATGAAGAACAGGAAGTACATTAATTCATCACCTCACTGCTGTTATTATAGAAAATTAACACTTCCTTTTCAATTATTCATATGATGAATTCCATCTTACATTTTATTAATGATTATTGTTCATTTTCCTCTGCTTAATTTCTCAGGTTTTTATCTCAGCAGTAATAAGCCAAGCAATGGAAAACAAGAAGTACAAGCCAAGTGTGTTGAGACATAGCTTCTCCTGGGTATACTCTCCTGTAACAAAAGAATTGTACTTCACAACTACTCAGGCAGTGTCAGCACAAGAAAAGGTGGAGGGTGATCAAGAACAGGACGAAAGAGAAGAATTTTATTCTGTTAAAAGCTGTTTCTCATGCTGTTCGAGTTCTGTGAGTGGGGAAACATTTCATTCTGTGAAGACTAGCCTTTCTCGTTGCTCAAGCTTGAACGAGGTTGACTTGTCAAAATATTGGAGGCGCTCAGTGATTCAAGAGTTTTGTCATTGTGAGGGATGGCCTTTTGGTCTCTGTCGCAGAGCTCTGTTACTTCCACCACTGCCTAAGTCACCTTCTGAGTCATGGCTTTCGGGTAAAATTCATCGAAGTACTAAGAAACCATGAATTTATTTACTAATTGTTACTTATGGCAAGCATAAGCTTCATATATAGGTTTTATTTTATAGTTATATATATACACATTCAAAATAAAAGAACGCTTATATTATTCCATAACATATGCTAGTAATTATGATCAGTTTTCTGAACTTTGTGCCAATAAAAGGTGAGAATTACATGAAAAATTTAGATATTTTCAGAACAGAAATGCTGGATACTGGAATTCAAAAACTAGTCAGTATGAATGGTACAAAACAGACGTGGCAGTTCGTCGTTAATTTCTACAAATTTCAACTATAGTTAGCAAACCTATGAATTTAATTTCGTAACATTTTTGTACAAATTACTTCATACTAAACAGCGGCGGCACTGAACTTAGCACTAACCAAGGAAGCTGATTTGTTACTAATAAACTACTAAACTAGCACTGTACTCATCTGGTAAACATTATTGGATGGACACGTTCTCATACGAATAAGCATACACGCAACATGGTCATTGTTTAGAACTAGTGTTCTACCGTGCATATCTTAATATCTTATAATTAATTTTTTTATATCATAAAAAATCTATTATATATATTTAATTAATTTTCTTAATTTAAACAAAGATATATATATATATATATATATATGAAAATTAATGTATGAAAATTATCAATAAAATAAGTTTTTATCAATGAAATGATTTTTTATAATTTTAAAATAAAAATATTAAATACTTACATTTTTTATATTATAATTCATTTTTAGTAACCTTAAAATATTTTTGACAAAATAAATTATTTTTATGTTTAATATTAGTTATTTTTCATATTTTATAAAATTTTCCTCTTTTCATGTTATAACTAATTCATATTTTTCTTTTCTATCAATTCTTTTTGTTAAAAAATGTTTAAAAGAGGAAGAGCCAAATTTGATTTGATCACGTATTAAAATAAAATAAAGTTTTTGACTAACTATGTGAATATGTTACCAAATTATAAATACATAATCTTTGATTAAAATTCAATAATAAATTATTCATTACTCAAATAATTTCTATTCGTTAAAAGTTAAAATATTTTTAAGAAAATATTTTCATAAAGGATATTACTTATAATATCATTCTTTATATTAGTTCCTATTTTAGTAAGCATATTAATAGATTTAGATTAGTACATGTTAATGAAGATTATATTATAATAATTATAATAAATAATAATAATACGTGTAAATAATAATAATAATAATAGTACATACCAAAGAGTGGTTGATCAAAGTGGATATGGACTATAACTCTAAACAGACTTTATTTTCAAGGTCATGAGTTATAATCCTGGAGTCGCCACTCTTGTGAGGGCTTTAACTAATTACCCCTAGTCCGAGGGTTAAACCCATATCTATGTCTATGGGGGATTACCAGTCAAAGACAAAAAAAAAAACTAATTCATTCTTCATCAAACTAATTTATTTTAATATATAATATGTTTTTAAAATATAAGTAAAAATACACTATTAGATCACATATATGCGAATGTTCAAATTATCTAAAATTTGATATAGATAATCATGAAGGTAATATAATACGTTTTAATGGTTGGATAAATCAAGTTCACATTAAAAAAAAAATTATTAGGTGGTGTAACTCTAAAAGTTTGACACCTAGTGTCAATTGATCACGTCCTCAATTGATTACTTGTTAATTTACTTTTAAAATATAAGGAGACATATAAATAAAAATAATATGTAAAAAAAAATATAGCATGACTTATCATTAATACAATATTGTAATAATCAAATTCAATTTTTTATACTTCATAGAAATAACTATGCAATATAAGGGATACTGGTAAGTTTAATTGTAAAATTAAATAAAAAAAGACAAAAATAAAAACTAATTTGAAAAATAATACATGACACAAACCAATATTAAAATGTTTTTCAATAATTTTTTTAATTTATATATTTAAATTTACTGGTATTGAAATTAAAATTATTATTTTTAATTAAATTAAATTTGAAGAGATGTTTTAATTGAATTTTTTATTTTTAATAAAAAATTTTAATTTTAAAATTCCAAGAGAAAAATTAGAAATAAATATTAAATAAATACATGGAGATAAATTATTTCTAAAATAATTTTTTTAATTAAAGTGTTTTATTAAATATATGAAAATATAAATTTTAAAATTATTTTATTTGTTATATGTTTTTTTATTTTCATGAAAATGTTTGTTTAATATATAAAATACTGGTTAGTTTAATTCTAAAATATATAAAATGTTTTCACACCTAATTTTCCTTTTTATTTATCTATTTCTTCTTTTTCTATCACATCGTTTATATTCTCTTTTTTTTTCATTTTAATTTTTTTATATCTTTCTTCCTTATGCTTCTTACACTCTAAAAATATCTATGAGAGTTTTAATACACTTAAAAAAGAGTAATGATATTTTCACATTACATCTTTCACCCTCTCTCATTATTTTATTTTTCTTTATATTTTCTCTTTTCCACACACTTCTCACACTCAAACAAATGGACTCTCAAAGTTTTAATATTCTTAAAAAAGAGTAATGATATTTTCATATTATATTTTTTATGTTCTCTCTCTTCATTTTATTTTTTTATATCTCTCTTTTCTCTACACTGCCCACACCCGAACAAATAGACTGTCAAAGTTTTAAGACTCTTAATAAAGAAGGATGATATTTTCACATTCATTTATTATACACTATATTTCACACCTATTTTTCAATATTTCTCTTCCTTTCCTAATACTATTTCAAAAAGAAAAGTGCTAGCAACATACTTTTTTCAACACATTCAATTTGGTTAGTTAAAAGTCACGTGGGTCCCACCATGTTGAGAGTGGAACCCACATAAATTGGTGGGACCCATGTGAATTTTAACCAATCACATGGAGTGTGTTAGAGAGTGTGTTGCTAGCACTCCTCTTTTAAATAAACCTAATACATTAAAATACTCTTTTCGTCCCTTATTATAAGACCCTTCCAACCGTTTCACACTGTTTAAGAAAAGTTGGTTAATGCATTGGTTTTTTTTTAAATTATAGCATTCCAAATATACCCATATTTAAAGGTCACTACATTGATCAATGAATAATAAAAAACATTCATATCAAACTACTATTTTAAAGGTCACTACATTTATTCCATACACTTCTGACACCCCAAAAATCGATTGTCAAATTTTTATTACTGTTAGAAAAAGTAATGATATTTTCATATACATTTTTCACCTTCTCTCTCTTATTTTTTTCTTTATATTTTTCTTTTCCTTACATTTCTCACACACACAAAAAAAATGACTTTCAAAGTTTTAATACTCTTATAAAATTGGAACGATATTTTCACATTCATTTACTATACATTTTCTTTTACACCTTATTTTTCTTTCAATCTCTTTCTTCTTTTTTTACAACATCAAAATATTATTTTAAATGAACTAAAAACAATGAAATATTATTTTAATCAATGAATTGTTAAAAATATTTTATATGGGTATGCATAGGTGAACTTTATAATTTGATTTCAAAATTTAAAAAATGAGAGATGAAAGAAGGATGAGACACAAATCTATTTCTACCCATCAATGTGACAAAACTTCTTTTCCAAGACTCAAGCAAAATTTATTAAGAATTAGTCATTTCAAAAATTACAATAATTGATGTCTTAAAAAGTAACACAAAAAACCTTCCATAAATGACCATAAAAAAATTAAGGTACCCAATGAATAGTAAAAAAAAAAAAAATTCTCAAATGTAATAGTATATATAGATTCAATTCACATTAAACTTTTGAGGAACGCAAAAAAAAAGTTTCATCATTTCACAAATATATAATTTATTTATTGGAAGACCTCAATTAGAAGATAGGAGTTACAATTCATGCAGCCAATCCCATTCACGGATAATTGCTTCCATGTAAGCAGCGGCAACATAAATCATTGTTTTATATAATAGAGGTTGTGAAAGGACACACTACAATCTAATAAATGACACACCGACTCACTCACGCAGGCCTCAAAGAAAATAGTCAAAGCCCAATAGGGGTCCAATCTTGCCAAAAAAAACCAATTAAGTGAATAAACAGTGAATAAAAAGATCCTAAAATGTAATAGTATAGATGAAATATGAAATATTAATAAATTTAATTCCCATATTTCAAGAAATTACTCTTTTCTTAACCAATTAAATGTATTTGTTTTCTAATTTTTGTCATTGACCGGAATCCCCACAACGGGTAGAAGGTGGTAGGTAGGAAAGTCTTTCTAATAGTAATAATTTTAGGTCGGGCAGGTAAAGTCCATCTAGGTGTCTATTTCCATTACAATTAATCACTATTTGATAGATTTGTTTTCTAGTTTGTAATACACTTTCATCAATTTTGAGACAAAATCTTGCATTTCAATGCATAAATGAAAAGTTATTGACCAAACTAACACGTTGGTCCCTGATTCTTGGGGGACCATGCAGTTTCGTCTTTGACTTTTCTAAAATAGCACTTTAATTATTATCTAATTTTATTAAAAACATGCACTTTAGTCCTTACTTTATTAAAAAACATGTATTTTAGTGTCCGTTTGATTTACAGTTGAGTAGAATTGATTCTGAAAATTAATGGTTGATATGAGTGATACACGTTTTACGAAGCACATTGGACGAAAATGATTTAAAATCAATTCTACAAAATCGTGGTTTTGATTTTTGTAACACCCAACCAAACGGGTTATTAGTCATTCACTTTATTAAAAAAATGAACTTTAGGAACTAAAATGTATGATTTTAATAAAGTCAAAAATTAAGTGCTATTTTAAAAAGTTAGGAACGAAACTGCATGATCCCAGAGTCAAAAACCAATGTGTTAATTTAGTCAAAGTTAAAAAATTGATGGATTCAACATTAATGTGCTTTGTGTACACGTGTGTTTGTGTACGTACACGTTTGGAACAAGGCTAACGTCTCGATTTGCCTCGGAATGCTGCACACCCATGTTGGGATTGGCTACACAAGGAGGGGTGAGAATCTTCTATAGTTAATTTTTAACTGTGGAATATCATGGCCATTGAACATTTTTATTTTGTATAAAAAGAAAAATAGAAAAAAAAAAGATCAAACGAGTTGTATGACCCTAGGATTAAAATGTACAGTTGGTTTTCCGACGGGAGAGAAATCAATCCCAATAAAGAGTGTATTTAACAAGGCCAATAAACTAACTTATAACTTATATGTTAGTTTGATCAATATAAAAGTATTTGGTAAAACACAAACTTTTAGCTTATTTTAGGAGCTTGTAACTTATAGCTTATTTATTTTCCTTCTAATTTTATCTATCATATTTTAATAACTTTCTTATTTGTGTTGAATTTTTTTATGTCTTTTTATGTCATTTTACATTTATTAGCTAACTTATTAGCTAATTTTACCAAACATCTACTTTAAGCTTATAAACTAGGAGTTTATCAGCTAACAGTTAGTTTATCAGCTCGTTTTACCAAACATAGTCAAACATATTATAAAACGTATTCGTATAACGAGTTATTGGTTTTATATGCTTGATTCACCTTGCGTAAGATTTTGGGATCAAATTTCGTATATAGAAAAAAAATTCCACCAGAATCCACCATGATGTAAATGTTGTTGACTCAACCAATATTGTTTACTATGGAGAAAACCTCTTATCTAAAAAAACACTAAAACAATGTGTTGCTTTGTAATTAAATTCGACCATATTACTTTTATGATCTTATATAATATAAATCAACTAATTAAATTTTAAATAGGGAAATTCTAGGGTACCCTCTCGTGAGAGAGGGTTTTGGTACCTTCTTTGATCATTTAATCAATTTCTCTCAACTTTCTTAAATGATCTTAGTATTTTTATACTTATAGGACAATATTTAACTATTAGAATTTGTATTTTTAATTTTTGAAAAGACTTTTTGACCCCCTATAACTATTATCATGTATTTTTTATTGTATTCCCCCATTTTTTCACATTCTCATTTGCAATACACATGTGTCTCATTTAAAATCTATTTTATGTCTTCGAAATAATTTAGGACGGAGTACACGACTTGTTCCTACGTAATTTTGACCTATTCAATAAAAAAAATGACAAGAAGGTACCAAAATCCTTTCTAACGGGAGGATACCAAATTGCGACCCTTTTAAATATTACCTAACGTTGCAGAGAAAGAAAAGAAAGAAAAAGGTTGAGTGGGTAGTGCTTGTACGGTAGCATTTTGTACGATTATTGTGTCGTCCTTATCCATATGCTGGTTATTGTTATTCCCCTATGAGTTGTCCCTCTACGCGTCCCTTTGTATCAGCTATATATTGCTGAGCCCTTTGCACACATTGATTATCAAATTTACCATTATTAAGATGGTATCAGAGCTACCGAAAGGGGCTCTGGTTCCTGGATCTATTATTCTTCCCTTTTTCATGAGTCTTCTTTTTCTCCCTTCTATTCTCTAAGTTCGGTTTCATCATTATTTTTATTTTTTTCTTTCATAATGGCTAATCAAAATCCTCCACCATTACAATAAGATCATCTTACAAATCCCGCAAACCCATATTTCCTTCATCCTAATGAAAACCCAGCACTGATTCCCGTATCTCCACTCCTTGATGGCAAAAACTACCACACTTGGGCTAGAGCCAAAATAGAACTCTTGTCCAAAAATAAGTTGAAGTTTGTTGATGGTAGTCTACCTCAGCTAGTAAACACAGATCCAATGTATGGGCCATGGGAAAGGCGCAATACCATGGTGCTTGCTTGGATTCGCATGGCCATTTTTGAATGAATTTTGCAATCTATTCTATGGATTGACAAAGCATCAGATGCTTGGAAAGATTTGCACAATCGATTTTCTCAAGGAGATGTGTTTAGAATCTCAGATTTACAAGAAGAAATTTACAAGTTGAATCAAGGTAGTGACTCAATCACAGATTATTTTACCAAACTGAAGATATTGTGGGATGAACTTGATAGCTTCAAACCTCTTCCAAAATGTGTAAGTGTTATTCCTTGTTTATGTGGTGCCATCCAGATCATGAAGGATTACAGGGAAAAAGATCGAGTAATCAGATTCTTAAAAGGGCTAAATGACCAATATGCTGGAGTTAGGTCAAAAATTATGCTTATCTCTCCTCTTCCCCCAATTTCTAAAGTTTTTTCCTTAGTGTTTCAACAAGAGAGGCAATTTAATCCCCCACAATCAAGGGATGTTGTTTTTGATTCCAAGGTTTTTATTGCTAACTCTGAGAATAATACATTTTATAGAAGAGGTACTTTTGGAAGAGGCAAGGGTAGAAACAGTTTTGGTAGAGGTCAAAACACTACTGGGAAAATTTGCACACATTGTGGCAAGCAAAATCACACAGTTAAAACTTGTTACTTTAAACATGGTTTTCCTCCATGCTATAAGCCAAGAGGTGCCAAAGCTAATCAAGTCTTCACTGCTCCATTTACTAGTCCTGGCATTGGATTGACTCCAGAGCAGTATCAAGGTGTTTTAAACCTGCTCCAGCAAACCAATCTTGCAGCTAGTTCTTCTTTATCACCCTCTTTTCATTCCTCAAACCATGTCCAAATTGTTGCAATGAATTCACAATCCTCAGGTAATGCCTATGACCATTGGCTTCTTGATACTGGGGCTACAGATCACATTAGTTATTTAAGGACAAGTTTTGGTTCTTTATATCCTATTTCTCCAATTTCTGTTTGGTTGCCTAATAGTAGTCAAGTGTATGCACACTTTGCAGGAACCGTACCTTTGAATGAGTCTCTTACCGCCTAAAAATTAATTACAAGCTTATCCCTCAACCACCCCCACTTATTATTATTTAATAATTAATGATATCCTTATGTCATTTTATCATTTTCAGCTAGTTTTACCAAACACATTCAATCAAATCAGCTAGCTTTAAACTTTCAGCTAACTTTTCAATTTTAAGCTAGCTTTAAGCTTTCAGCTAGTTTTACCAAACACACTCAAAGTCGGACATAATCTATTTCCATTGCAACCAACCACTATTTGGTAAATTTGTTTTCTAGTTTGTAATTCACTTTCATCAATTTTGAGACAAAATCTTGCATTTCAATGCATAAATGAAAAGTTAAAAGACCAAACTAGCACACTGGTCCCTGACTCTTTTTGGGGGACCATGTAGTTTCGTCCCTGCCTTTTCTAAAATGACACTTTAATTAGTATCTGATTTTATTAGAAACACGCACTTTAGTCCTTACTTTACTAGAAAAACATGTATTTTAGTGTCCGTTTGATTTACAGTTGAGTATAATTAATTCTGAAAATTAATGGTTGAGATAAGTGATACATGTTTTACGAAGCACGTTGGACGGAAGTGATTTAAAATCAATTTCGCAAAATCATGGTTTTGATTTTTGTAACACCCAACCAAACGGGTTATTAGTCCTTCACTTTATTAAAAAACATGTACTTTAGGAACTAAAATACATACTTTAATTTTAATAATGTTAGAGACTAAAGTGCTATTTTAAAAAGTTAGGAACGAAACTGCATGATCCCCAAGAGTCATAAAGTAATGTGTTAGTTTAGTCAAAGTTAAAAAATTGATGGATTCAAAATTAATGTGCTTTGTGTACACGTGTGTTTGTGTACACGTTTGGAAAAAAAAAAAAACGAAGGCTACGGTCTGGATTTTCCTTGGAATGCTGCACACCCATGTTGGGATTGGCTACACAGAGGGGTGAGAATCTTCTATAGTTAATTTTTACATGTGGAATATCATGGCCATTGAAAATTTTTATTTTCTATAAAAAAAACGGAAAAAAAATGTTCAAATGAGTTGTATGACCCTAGGATTAAAACTGCACATTGTGCAGTTGAATTTCCAACGGGAGAGAAATCAGTCCCCACAAAAATGTATTTGGTAAGGCCAATAAAGTACTCTCTCCATTTTATTTTACTTGACTTTTAAGGTTGTGACACGGGAATTAAGGAATATCATTAATATTCTGTGTTTTATAAAAATTATGAATTAACAAATTTCCTAGTGTATCTCTCATATTAAAAAGACATCATTCAAGAAATACACATTAATTAATTGATAAAAGTGGAATTGAAAAAAGTCATTTAATAGTGTATTGATACTATAAAACGACAATTAAATTGAGACAAAAAAATTTGGCTAAAACGTCAAGTAAAATGGGACGAAGGGAGTAACTTATAGTTTATACGCTAATTTGACCAACATAAAAGTATTTGATAAAACACAAGCTTCTAGCTTATTTTAGGAGCTTATAACTTATAATTTATTTATTTTCCTTCTAATTTTATCTATCATATTTCAATAACTTTCCTATTGTGTTGAATTTTTTTATGTCTTTTTAATTATGTTAGTTTTCATTTATTAGCTAACTTATCAGCTAATTTTACCAAACATCTACTTTAAGCTTATAAACTAGGAGCTTATCAGCTAACAGTTAACTTATCAGCTAGTTTCATCAAAACATAGTCAAACATATTGTAAAACGTATTTGTATAATGAGTTATTGGTTTTATATGTTTGATTCACCTTACGTAAGATTTTGGGATCACATTTCGTACATAGAAAAAAATTCCACTAGAATCCATCATGATGTGAACGTTGTTGACTCAACCAGTATTATTTACTAGCTATGGAGAAAACCTCTTATCTAAAAAAAAAAAACACTAAAACAATGTGTTGCATTTGTAATTAAATTCGACCATATTACTTTTATGATCTTATATAATATAAATCAACTAATTAAATTTTAAATTCGAGTGAATTGCTATCATGTTCTTATATTTTAATAATATAGATATTTTTTGAGTTTAATGGATATCAATGTAAATAAAGTTTTATATATATCATCCAATCGTGTATTATCACATCATTAATTTAATGAATATGATACATCATGCGATATTAAACGTAATAATTAATTAATGAGGCAATGCATCATTTAATGACTATATAAAACTTTTTATACAGATAACATATATACATTAAATCCATATTTTTTAGATCGTCTAGTGTAAAAAAAGTTTTACTCAATCCTTTAATAATGTATAGCCATATCATTTAACAAATATGATGATACTTCTTATGTGTTATTAAACTCAATAAATGATTTAAAAAAATATCATTAGATAACAGTGTAAATGTTTTTTAATTTACAATGATAATGCATGTCCATTACATCATTTTTATTATCAAAACTAATATAAAAATATATTGTTGAAAAATTTTAGTTTCTATATCAAATAAATTGATTCCAAAGTATATAATTGAGAAATTATACATGCTTTATTTATAGAAAAAGTTATGAGTAAAGCCTCGATTTGGTCCCTGAAAGATTCGAGGACGGTCACATTAGTTCCTGAAAGATGAAAATTACATTTTCGTCCCTGAAAGATGAAGAAGTCATTCAATTTAGTCATTTTCAGGGATTAAATTGACATTTTAAAAAATCTTTCAAGGACTAAAGTGAACGACGTTTTATCTTTGATGGACTAAATTGAATAACTTTTCATCTTTTAGGAACGAAAAAGGTAATTTCATTCTTTCAAGGAATAATATGACCTACACCGAATCTTTAAGGGACCAAAATGAGAGTTTACTCAAAAAGTTATATTACAATCTACGCTATTATATAGAGGCTTCCCCACTTTAATTAGTAGCAGGAGTAAAAACTTCCTGGTAAATATGCTAGTAAGAATTTTTTTTATGATTACATGTTATTATTTACCAATAGTACAAAATATACTATTATTTATCTTATTACTCAAATTAATACTACGTTGATCGATCTCTATTATTATTTGCCAATGAATATGCAAGGAAGAAGGGTGAGTCTACTTTACAATACCCTGACAGGTTCTTGCATCATAAAATATCAAAAGTGGTCAAATAATAATAATAATAATAATAATAATAATAATAATAATAATAATAATAATAAAATAATAAAAATAGATGAGAATAGTAGGCAATTGGAAATTTTATTATTTGCCACTTAATCCTTGTGTTTCCTCATTTATACTTTGCTCCCATCATTCCTAAAAGTTGCAAAGCCAGTTTTGGTCTCCATCACAATTACCACTTGCTGAACATTCCTGTATTCCATATCCAACCTCAATGGATTGCAATGGTTTGATATATGCTCAAATTAATGGTTTTAATGACCAAATACCTTTAACCTCATGCTTTGTTTGGTCCATAATACCATTAAACATTTCACTTCTATCATCACCATAACCACCAAGCTCCATAATCTCTTTCCACCTTGCTAGGAGCAGTGCCTATCAAAGCAATATATTACTGCATGTTGGTTGAAAAATTGTAGCATTGCCTACCATTGTCGGAAGAAGTTTGCCATTGCTCCCCAATCGCAACCAAGGGTCATCTCTTTGTTGCACCATTCGGGCACCTCAAGTTGCTCTAATGTTCATCGTTGCAATGCAAGCTAGCTAGAAGCTTCAATGAGTTGCTTTGGTGATTTCTCAGCCACCATCTAAGCTAGTTTCCAATGGCCTGAGCATGATAGTGGCCACACCTTAGGCCAAGAAGTTCCCAATGCAACACCAGATGGGCATAAAATCAATAACTACAACAACTTCCTTTAGCTGACTCACTCTAATATATATGGAGGCTGCCATCAGAATCACGTCGTTGAAGGAGCAATGAACCTAGCTCTGACAACAACTCCTTATCTGGCGATGTCACTATAAACCTAACACTACTACTATTGTTGCTAGCAAATGCAATTTTAGGTTTTAATTCACTGTGATGTAATCCGTGGTTGCAAAGAACATATTGAAGAATCTTTTCACTAGTGACATGTTATATGCTTTGAATGAGAGTGTTGTAGGCATTGTTTAGTTTTTGTTATAGTGAAAGGGATATAGCAGAGAAGTCATATTTCCTACTACAAGTTTATTACTCCTTCCAGCCAATCCTATTTATAAGAACCTTTTTTGGGTGAGTCTTGATCCTTTTTATAATAATTTTTTCATATTATCTTATGTATTAATTATTTCTTTACAAAAATACCCAATTAGTGGAGGTAGGTAAATAATTAATTAGTAGAAAGAGTATGACACAATGAAGTAATTAATTAGAAAGAGAAAGATAATGGGTCTCAATAAATTCAAGGGTAATTCAGGAAATATGATACACAATCATGACATATTTATTGTAACAAATTAAATTAACCAATTTTTTAATCTATGTGAAATAATTAAAAGGTTCTTATAATTAGGACCGGAGAGAGTATAAATTAAGACAAAATTGATAATGTTTTAAAACTAGTAATGCACCTCCTATATTAGGAGAATTATGGTCTTTATGGCACATCATTATATTGCACTATAAACTCACCCGTAAGAAATTGAAAAGTTGAGCATTGACAAGTGTTTGGCTTCACCTAAGGTGAACCATTTGATAATGTGATGCATATAGGTGAAATAGTGTTGGGTATCGTAGAGTATAGGCCTGATCATTGGGCGGTTACGGTCGGATTCGGGTCTCATAGGCCCAATCCAACCAAAACCAACATTTGAAAAATATGGCCCAAGATCGAATTTGGGCCTCATAGGCCCAATTAGACCAAAACCAACATTTGAAAAATATGGCCCAATTTCGTCTGTAGTACGTGGGTCTCGGGTAAGATGGGGGGGCGAGTTTGCGGGTTGCAGGTTACAGGTGGAAATGGGTGGTTTGAAATGGGTGACGAGTCAAAAATGGGTCGAATCAGCATTCGGGCTTTTTTCAATTTTAACGTTTTTTTTTTCTTTTGGTTGATTATTTTAAATTAAAAAATGTCAGTTAGCCTTAAATAAGTTTTCTTAAGGCTGAATCCATAGAAAAAATTAATTTGCATATAAACTCCCTTGGCCCAATTATTTTCTAGCAAAAACCTCTCAAATTTGATTTTGTACATGATTAAATAGGAAAAACTATTTTTATATTTAAATGCATTCTGCACATGATTTTCGTGCTTGCATGTTGCATAAAATTTAAAAATCTAATATCTAGCAAGCATAACACAACTAAAAATATACCCCTCCATTGTCTTAAGTCCTGACTACTGACCAATTGACCATAAAATTTAAGTAAACCATAAAATTAAGTACATAATAAACAATAAACATATTTAAATCCTGAAATTGAGTAAAAAAATTACTCCAACATTCCCAAATTTTTGCTTATCCTAATGTGGTTCTAATAAACAATTACAAGTTGTAGCAGTGTCGAAACAGTCTTCGGAATCAATGTCTTAAGGAAGTTCATCACTTGCACCGCATGAATCAATATTGTCAAAGGATTAAATCTCCTTAATGGTTAAAAAAAGCACCAGAGCACATCCTATAAATCTCCTTAATGGTTAAAAAAAATCCAGCAGAACTAAATTGCATACTTGCCTAATTTCAAAGAGCAGAAAAGACCTGAAAAAGGGACTAAGCAATGTTTTTAAAACTGGATCAGTCATTAAACCGGTCTAGGCACCGGTTCAAGGTTCAATAGTCGGACCGATAGTAAATAAAATAATAATTTTTATATTTTTATATAGTACAGTAAAGTTTAAATAGTGAAAAATCGATATCCATGACTTCTCCATATGCTAAAATGTTGGAAAATCTAAAACAAGTCAAACAACCAATTGATCAGTGCTTCGAAAAACTTGTGTAGGTCGGGCATCAATTCTAATAGCCATATGGAGAAGTGAAGAGCAGATTTTGTGCAGATTGTAGCGTGTAGAAGCAACAGCGGACCGATCCAAAACAGGGGCACTGGAGAAGAGGAGAAGAAGATCTTGCACAGCTGGGCATGACAGAGCTCTGCACAGTGCGTGACGGAACAGAAACGACGCAGGTGGAGGAGCAGCGCAGACGAGCAGCAGTAGAGGAGCAGGTGGACGACGCAGCGTGACAACACAGGTGGCAGGGCGTGACGACACATGGACGAGCAGGAACAACAGCGCAACTAGACGAGCAGCGGTGGGCGGTGGTTTTCATGGAGAAGGGGCGACAGAAAAAACCAAACTCAGTCTAGAGACAGCGAGAAGGGGCGGTGGTTTCCTTTCTAATTCAGGTCACTGGCTGGTGAGAAACACAACAACTTAGGCCCGGCAGGGAATTTCGAAATTGAAAGGTCTTTTTTTAAAAAAAATATTAAAACAACGTCATTTTATTCAAAATACTCTGAATCGCTCCAAACCGTTGAACCACCGGTTCTTGGCCGGTTTTCCCGATTCCAGGCCGGCTCTTCTCCCCTCCGGTTTTCAGGTTATATTGAACCGGTCCTACCACAGATTACCGGTCCGGTCCGGTTCTGATAACCATGGGACTAAGAATCTCACAGTTTTTAAATAGCCATCTTCACTCTCAATCTTATGGTGAGGATCATAGCCTATCAGTTTGAAATCAGCGGCCACAAAAGAATCTATATCTTTCTTCTTAGGATTTATCTTCAAAGTCCGCATTGGAGTTAAGGTCAACAAGGAAGATAGACAAAAGATACATAATAGAAAGACCCAAATAAAGCTATAGATTCTTTTGTTGAAAATTGCATTACATAATAGAAAACCCAAATAAAGCTGCAGAGCTGTGCAAACATATGGCAGGGTTGAAGGGCATCTTCATAAGAGCATTGCATTGACTTTACAGAAACACCAAATACCTTTGTACTGCATGATGGCATAAAAAACTGTTAGAACCACAGGAAACACTAAAAGGGGGGGTTGAATAGTGTTTCAAACTTTTTGATAGTTTTTGGAAATCTTTAATTTAAATTATGAAGATGAGTGCCGTTAAGAATAAGTCTTAAGATCAGAGATAGTTGAAACGTGTGGAAGATAAGAAAAATAGTGTTTCTTCTAAAGCTTAAGATTGTTTTAAACAAAGGTTTCTCAAAGTGTCTTCTGAAGATTATTACAAGGAGTATTTTCAGAACGGTTTCTGAGATACTTCAGACAACTAGAAGTTCTCTGAAGTTTGTTCCTGATTTCAGAACTGATCCCTTTCAGACTTGCTTCAGAGAATTTATTTCAGAAGTTCTTCAGGGAACATTCTTTGTAAAGCTACAAATGATATAAGAGCCATCTCATGTTTTATACATATAAAAGGTCATTTTATTGAAATAGTTGTGTTAAGTTTATTATAGAAAATACTTTTCAAATTCCAACTTAAATATGAAAACTGGAAATAAAGAGATTAAACAAAGAGGACTTAGGCATAGAGATTTCAGACAGGCTTTTAAGTGGCTGTCTGAAGTTTTCAGACGGCTTGTAAAAACTAATTTTAAAAGATGTTTTGTGTCTTTATAAAATATCAGATTAATTATTCTGACCCCTTGATTAGTATAAAACGAATTAACAAGAGATAAGGGTAAGAAAACTTAGCCAGGGAATTTATCCTGGTTCACCCACAAACCCGTGAGCTACATCCAGTCCTAGAGGCAAACCACCACTGGATTTTCCACTATCTGAATCCACAGATACAAGTATTGTTCACAGCCTCTTCAGGCCAACACAAGTATTATTTTGTTTTCAACTGCCTCTCCAAGCAACATATGCAGTATTCTTTTTCAGTCTAGCCTCTCCAGGCTTTGCAACTAAGTATTCTTTCTTCCACCAAGCCTCTGCAGGCTCTCTGACACAAAAAGTGTTTACAAGTTAAATTAAGTTTAAGTTGCCATGAAACATAAACTTAATCTTTTCCTGTACTTGAGGTTAACTGAGTACTACTCAGGATACAATGAAAGAATTCTAAGTACAAGGTTAAGACAGTGATAGAAGTGTATAAGTTTGAGTACAATCCCTGTCTCTGATAAGAGGAATAACATCCTCTGAGAATTGGCTAGGTAGATACTGACTTTAAGCTCCAGCCTTGTTCTCCAGCCATTGGTTTCCATGGGCTACATTCTCACCCGTATCATTGAAAAACCAAGGCATACTTGCAGCTTCAAACCATTCTTGGTTCATATGAGATTAAGCACAGCCTGGTTGGTTGTTCAACTGAACAACTACAATTTTTACTAACTGATCAATAGATCAGCAGCATGGTTGATTCAAGTAAGCATGGTCAACAACCAATAAGGTTTTTTGATACATCTTGATCAACTGATTGAACCAAGTGAATGAGTTCAACTTCTTCAAATTCTTCCTTGAGGCTATTTATATGTTCTGTTGGAATATAACCGTTTGAAGATGATTCGTAATACCGTTGAGATGTTGATGATGTGGCTCATATAGCCGTTATGTAATGGTGTGTCAAACGGTTGCTTCTTTTTAAGCAAATAAGTGTTCAGACAGTCCTGTTCTGACACTTTTGTAGATGAGCTCTTTAGAGAGATTTTCTTGATATTATTTTGCATGTTCTCTCTCTTGATATCCTTTTGCTTTTCTTCAGCTGACTTCTGATTTTCTCTGCTTTTCTTAGGAGTGTATATGAGGAGGTATCCGTTGGATTTGTCCTCTTGCTTATTTTGTATATGCTCCTTTTCTGTTTGCTTCCTGACACCATTTCTTCTTTCTTCTTTGAGTGAGGTGTCTTATTCAATGGCTGTTTCTTGCATATGATAAAATATGTTTGAATTAAAATATTTCATTCAAACATTTCTCTTTGTTGCTTCTGCTTAGTATCTTGAGCTTTTCTTGTGCTTTCTTTTGGATTGGTGATGATGATATTTCCGTTGTGATACTACCATTTAGAGAAAGCATTGAATGCTATTTAATCCGTTGTGAGACATGCTTCTGAGAGCTCTGATATCTCTGACACGATACAAGGTTTCTCTTGTATTAAGGCTGCTACAAATGTTGTTGCAGAGGCTGCGTTGCAGAGATTTCCTCAGTGGTGTATGAAATTCAAAATCACCAGGAAAGGTCTCTGTGTTCCTTGCTATAATCGTGTTTGAAAAGGTACGTGCAGCAGAGGTTCAGAAAAGTCTTCACAAACTTCAGCAGAGGGTGCCACGTCATAAGTGAGACTTCAGACAGCACTGATACTTCAGACGGGTTGAACTACTTCAGACAGCTCCAACTCTTCAGACGAGTCCTGCTTCTTCAGAAGGCTTCTTTGCTTCAGAAGGCTTCCTTGCTTCAGACAGCTTCTTTTCTTCAGATTGCTTTATGTTGTCTTCATATGGTCTTCACGTCTTCAGACAACTTCTTTATCCTTGATCCTGCATTTGTTCTCCTGATTCTAATCTTCTGATTTTGATTATTATTTCATCCTGAAACACAATCAACAAACCAATACCTTTCTCAGTAGAATCTGTTTATATAATCTTATTTGTTAATCATTAAAACTACAGGATATTAAGTCTTTGAGTCAAGTTTGAATACTCAAACTGATTGATAGACTTCACAATCTCCCCCTTTTTAATGGTGACAAATAAGATATGTATAACTTACAAAATGTTTTAAGGAAAGATGGGTAAGTATATAAAAGACTCCCCCTATCTATAATACTCCCCCTGAGAAGAACATTTATTCTTTTAGTTTGTTAAATGTTGCAAATTGTTATCATTATTCTAACAAGATTAGATTTGGTTAACTTGTCCTTTGGAAACTAGATGTTAATCTTTCAGATACCAATTGTGTTAGTCTTTTTAGACACCAATTATTATTGTTTATTGAAAACTAATATGGTTATTGTTTGTTATTGAAAAAAAAAAACTAATATTACCATATTTTATTTACTTATCACAGATACTGATTGTTAGTCATCCCTTTTAAATCATTTTGTGAGTTTAATATTTCCCCCCCTTTTGTCATTAATTAAAAAGGTTCATGGTTTCATATAGATGAGTTTTGTGAGTGAATGGTTCATTTATTTTTGTTATTTTTCTGATACCGAAGATTAAGGAATGAATATCAATTGTTAGAAAAATACAGTAACTTCTTATACCAAATAAATGATACAACCATTGATAAACAAAACTGAAATAAACACAGAAATACACAAGTTTAAATTTTCTCATAACATTTGATAAATACAAAAAGCAGGTTTTCACAAAAAGGAAAGAGGTTACATTCCAAAAATAGAATGTATCCATCCATTGCTTCCTCCGGAGATTCCTTCGAAGGCCTGAGGCATAGCCTTATAGACTTCATCTCCTTCAAAGCTATCACCACTCCTTCTGCTGCAGAAGCTTCAGGAGTTGCCTCAGAGCCCCAAACTTCATCCCAACCGTGCCGTGCTGCACGCCTTTTCCTTCTAGCCCCTGGGACAATGGAGGTGCATCATGTAAGACTGTGTCTCGATCATTAGTCACCACCTTACTTCCAAGAACCACTTTGTCAGTAGTTCTTCTAATAAGATTGATTATTCCGGGGTCACCCAGTGATCTTCCAGTCCACCTGTGATGCAACAAGATCACCATGGTCCAAGTATAGAGAAACGGGTTTTCAGATGAACCCTTTCCCTTACTCTTCATTCCATACATCATCCAAGAGGACTTGATCTTTGCCTCAACATGTTTCAGAGGTCCTTAATCTGTTTTCCTTTGCTTCTTCATCATTCTTTTGGAAGCCACTTACTCAGAACCTTAGACAAAGCTATAGAGGAGCTTTGAAGATGTGAGTTTGTGTGAAGGGCTCTAGTGAATTTATAGGACTTTGAAGCAAGGGTAAAATAGAGAAGTAAGGAAAATGAATCCATTGGATTGTTGTTCACGCGATGTATATGGGCTCAGATAGCTTTTGATGATGGCAGTTTCAAATCTTGAAAGTATCGAAACGTGCATCATTGATTGGTCATAGATGAAGCTCTATAGGAAACTGAGTCATTAGCATGGATAAAGTAAGTTTTGGAAAACGTTTTTTAAAGACTTTTAAGAAGAGACATAAAAAAAAACGTATTGGAATATGTGAGAAAACTTTTAAGAAAAGAAATGTTTGAAAACAGATCTTTATGGTATCAAACCAGAGGATTTTATAATTATTATTATTTGAGAAGCTTTAATATGTTGAGTCTTTTATGTTATTAATTAAAGTTTTAAGGTGAAGTGATGTTACCATTAGATTTCCTCATTATTCTCTAGATGGAAGAAAGCTTTTCTGGCATTGTACCTTACTTTGAAGATTTTTCTTCTTATGCGGTCACTTGATGTCTGCAAATCCTCCTTTTAGTCTTTTGTCTTTTTGTGCTTAAGAGAATCTTTGAACAATCATCTTAACCTGTCCCTCAAGGATTGAAATAGATTTTAATAACTTGAGTGTACATTACTTTATCATTTCTGACCCACAATTTCAGAGGGTTCACCGAGACCCTTCTGAACAGGTTTAGAAAGTCGAAATGTTACTAAGTCAAAATTATCTTTTCAAGCGTAGAGGTAGGCTTAATGCTTTGTGTATCACTTGTCTTAACATTTCTGACCCATAGTTTCAGTAAGTTCATTTTGAACTGTCTGAACAAGTTCAGACGCTGGAGATGATATCACACTTAGACATTCTTGTTGCCTTGATTCATCCTTTTTACACATGGCATTTTCTTTGGTTGATCTTCTTTTAGCTTATTTTCAGAGGCCTGTTTTCTGAAACATGCACAACCTAAAAATATCTTTCAGTGGCATATGATATTACTTGATAGAATTAGTTAATCATTAAAACAAGTGTCTTAGGTTAATAATTTCAATTTTATTATATTTCAGCAAGAACTTGTCTTAATATATAAATTTTAATTTTGTCCTTATCTTATCCAGTTAATTGATTTTATCTTTTAGTTGTACTAATTAAAGAAGTGTGTTAAGTTAACGATTCATTTAAGCATACATAGTTACAAGAGAAACAGTATAAACAGTCATAGATCACACAGAATGTATCAAGGATGGAACAAAGCAGAATACTAATTATTACTATTAACAAACAAAAATTAAGAGAGAAATGAAAAGACACAAGAGAATCATTGATCATCAGATGGGTTCTCAGTAATCATCAACATTCTTCTTTTCAGCTCTGAGCCCCTTTTTAAGCTTCTTCTCAACAGCTCTCAATCTTCTTGCAATCCTGGAGATTTTGCTATTTGCCTTCTTCTGATGATATGCACCCTACATCACCCCCTTTTCCTTTTTCGAGACTTTAAGTGGGTATCTTCAGTTCCTTCTTCATTGCGTATAGCAAAAAGATGAGGAATCACCACTTGATTCTCAGGAGCTTCTTCTCTTTTGATAAGAGTCCGGTCTAACTCAGCATACGCAGCCGGAGTGAAGAAGTCAGGGGGTGGTTGGTCAAAGAGACTTTCCATAGGAAATCCCTTGTGCAATAAAATTTTCATGATTAGGGTGTTATGAGGATAGAAATTCTCATTGCCTATCTCATCTCTGTACATCATCTGATACAACAGCACCCAAGGAAGGTTGACTTTCCTTTTTGACAGCAAGAGTCCCAATACAAACCTATCCATCATGCTTATAGTCAAATTGTTTCTACCTCTGGGAAGAATGCAACAGTTTAGTACAGCAAGGAGGGCTCTGGGTGTGCTCAGAAGTTGAGATGGTCTGAAAGGAGCAATCCTTCTTCTTCCAAAAAGATGTTGGTCTAGAACAAAAGTTCCACCATGAAGAGATTCCCATCTTTGGAAGTATTTTTCCCCTCTGTCAGGAACACCTATGACTTCAGCAATAAGTTGGGTATTCACAATCAGTGACCTTCCCATTACTTTCGTTTCAATCCCAGTTCTGTTAGGTTCAGATATGACTTTGATGTTTTCCCAGAACTCCATTACACTTTTCTCATGCCATGGAGAGGAAATGTTGCTGAAGACGGGAGTCCACCCTACGGAATCAAAATACTCTGAGATGTTATAATCTGCCTCATCAAAATCAGAGAGATTGACCAACTTAGAAGGTATGATTCTCTCATCAAACATAGGATGGTTTGAGTTATTTGATGATGCAGACATGTTGGCCATTGAGTACGATTGATCTAAGGAGATTATGGTGCTTGAAGAGTTCTGGCTTTTGAGGATAAGTTGATTGAAGTGTAGTTCCTATGATGACCTTCCAATTCTTAAATAGGCAATCAAGCATTGCTTCATTCAATGAAGAATAACGGTTACATGCACCAAGCAGTTATTGAGAGTTGTGCATCGTGCCAATTATGAGAAACCTGTTGATGATACATTGATCCTCGTTGCGCCATATCATATTTAATGATAATCAAGATACACATACATGACTCTTCATTTTACTAAAATAATTATACACATATATTCACGCATATAATGCAGATAGTTTACACACAAAACAAGTAATATGTATACATATGTAGGACATTTATTATGCAATAATTTATTTTCACACAAGTACTCTTATGTAATAGTAATTTCGATAAAACAAAACATTCACCAAATAAACAGTTATATTTAAACAAAGATAGGAAAGGTGTTACCCGGTTGTGATCTAGAGATAGATACACTTTCCTTTTCCAGCTATATCCTTCTGAAAGATGCCTTGTATGAGTAATGAGTTTTAAGAAAGTGATTTTATTTTCTCATTATCATTCTTTAGAGTTGCTTCAGCTTGGTGAGATTTCCATCTTCTGAGGATCTACTCCTTCTGCATTTGTTAGATGCTCAACCCGAAGGTGAGCTCTGATACCAATTGTTAGAACCAAAGGAAACACTAAAAGGGGGGGTTGAATAGTGTTTCAAACTTTTTGATAGTTTTTGGAAATATTTAATTTAAATTATGAAGATGAGTGCCGTTAAGAATAAGTCTTAAGATCAGAGATAGTTGAAACGTGTGGAAGATAAGAAAAATAGTGTTTCTTCTAAAGCTTAAGATTGTTTTAAACAAAGGTTTCTCAAAGTGTCTTCTGAAGATTATTACAAGGAGTATTTTCAGAACGGTTTCTGAGATACTTCAGACAACTAGAAGTTCTCTGAAGTTTGTTCCTGATTTCAGAACTGATCCCTTTCAGACTTGCTTCAGAGAATTTATTTCAGAAGTTCTTCAGGGAACATTCTTTGTAAAGCTACAAATGATATAAGAGTCATCTCATGTTTTATACATATAAAAGGTCATTTTATTGAACTAGTTGTGTTAAGTTTATTATAGAAAATACTTTTCAAATTCCAACTTAAATATGAAAACTGGAAATAAAGAGATTAAACAAAGAGGACTTAGGCATAGAGATTTCAGACAGGCTTTTAAGTGGCTGTCTGAAGTTTTCAGACGGCTTGTAAAAACTAATTTTAAAAGATGTTTTGTGTCTTTATAAAATATCAGATTAATTATTCTGACCTCTTGATTAGTATAAAACGAATTAACAAGAGATAAGGGTAAGAAAACTTAGCCAGGGAATTTATCCTGGTTCACCCACAAACCCGTGAGCTACATCCAGTCCCAGAGGCAAACCACCACTGGATTTTCCACTATTTGAATCCACAGATACAAGTATTGTTCACAGCCTCTTCAGGCCAACACAAGTATTATTTTGTTTTCAACTGCCTCTCCAAGCAACATATGCAGTATTCTTTTTCAGTCTAGCCTCTCCAGGCTTTGCAACTAAGTATTCTTTCTTCCACCAAGCCTCTGCAGGCTCTCTGACACAAAAAGTGTTTACAAGTTAAATTAAGTTTAAGTTGCCATGAAACATAAACTTAATCTTTTCCTGTACTTGAGGTTAACTGAGTACTACTCAGGATACAATGAAAGAATTCTAAGTACAAGGTTAAGACAGTGATAGAAGTGTATAAGTTTGAGTACAATCCCTGTCTCTGATAAGAGGAATAACATCCTCTGAGAATTGGCTAGGTAGATACCGACTTTAAGCTCCAACCTTGTTCTCCAGCCATTGGTTCCATGGGCTACATTCTCACCCGTATCATTGAAAAACCAAGGCATACTTGCAGCTTCAAACCATTCTTGGTTCATATGAGATTAAGCACAACCTGGTTGGTTGTTCAACTGAACAACTACAATTTTGACTAACTGATCAATAGATCAGCAGCATGGTTGATTCAAGTAAGCATGGTCAACAACCAATAAGGTTTTTTGATACATCTTGATCAACTGATTGAACCAAGTGAATGAGTTCAACTTCTTCAAATTCTTCCTTGAGGCTATTTATATGTTCTGTTGGAATATAGCCGTTTGAAGATGATTCATAATACCGTTGAGATGTTGATGATGTGGCTCATATAGCCGTTATGTAATGGTGTCTCAAACGGTTGCTTCTTCTTAAGCAAATAAGTGTTCAGACAGTCCTGTTCTGACACTTCTGTAGATAAGCTCTTTAGAGAGATTTTCTTGATATTATTTTGCATGTTCTCTCTCTTGATATCATTTTGCTTTTCTTCAGCTGACTTCTGATTTTCTCTGCTTTTCTTAGGAGTGTATATGAGGAGGTATCCGTTGGATTTGTCCTCTTGCTTATTTTGTATATGCTCCTTTTCTGTTTGCTTCCTGACACCATTTCTTCTTTCTTCTTTGAGTGAGGTGTCTTATTCAATGGCTGTTTCTTGCATATGATAAAATATGTTTGAATTAAAATATTTCATTCAAACATTTCTCTTTGTTGCTTCTGCTTAGTCTCTTGAGTTTTTCTTGTGCTTTCTTTTGGATTGGTGATGATGATATTTCCGTTGTGATACTACCATTTAGAGAAAGCATTGAATGCTATTTAATCCGTTGTGAGACATGCTTCTGAGAGCTCTGATATCTCTGACACGATACAAGGTTTCTCTTGTATTAAGGCTGCTACAAATGTTGTTGCAGAGGCTGCATTGCAGAGATTTCCTCAGTGGTGTATGAAATTCAAAATCACCAGGAAAGGTCTCTGTGTTCCTTGCTATAATCGTGTTTGAAAAGGTACGTGCAGCAGAGGTTCAGAAAAGTCTTCACAAACTTCAGACAACACTGATACTTCAGACGGGTTGAACTACTTCAGACAGCTCCAACTCTTCAGACGAGTCCTGCTTCTTCAGAAGGCTTCTTTGCTTCAGAAGGCTTCCTTGCTTTAGACAGCTTCTTTTCTTCAGACTGCTTTATGTTGTCTTTATATGGTCTTCACGTCTTCAGACAACTTCTTTATCCTTGATCCTGCATTTGTTCTTCTGATCCTAATCTTCTGATTTTGATTATTATTTCATCCTGAAACACAATCAACAAACCAATACCTTTCTCAGTAGAATCTGTTTATATAATCTTATTTGTTAATCATTAAAACTACAGGATATTAAGTCTTTGAGTCAAGTTTGAATGCTCAAACTGATTAATAGACTTCACAAAAACATCTAATTCCACAGAACAGACTCAGAAAATTGAAAAGTAAACAACAAGTATTATAAATAAATCTTTTATTCAAAATAGAACAGCCTCACAAATCTAATAGCATTTCTAATGTTTCTAATTGAGCTATTCAAATCCTTCAACCCATCATTCACTATCAGGTTTAGAATATGTGCAGAACACCTCATATGGAAGAATTGACCACTAAGTACCGACCCATTAAAACCTTTTAATCTGTTTTTTTAAATAATTAACAGTTACGTCATTTGATGACGCGTTATTGATGTGGACATCAGTCAAGCAGTCAACAAATTAGGTGGGCCCATGACAAGGGCGCAGGCTAGGAAGGCTAAGGAGGCACTACAACTTATCATCAAAGAAGTCCAGTCTCAAAACATGCAAAGCATTAATGGAAGTCCTCAGTTCATTAATTGCACTCAGGTTGAAGAGGATGGACCAATTGATGGACTGACAGTTGCATTTAATGCAACTACCATTTGAAGCATCTCCATGAGCAAGTGATGTGGCCATGTGGGCGGCCAAGCTAGCCTACAATTTGCTGAATTAATAATTTCTTAATTTGCTTTCAATAATATTTTGGTGGTTACAAACATTGAGTAAATTTCCTGGTGGTTACAAAGCAAGGTCATAAAAGCATTAATACCTTGTCTACTAGCCGTTAGGAATTGAGTGCTTATGCTACATGAACCTGGCCTTTTATCAAGCCACATGAAGACCTTCCAACAAGTAAAATGGGGCGGCCAACATGTGCAAGAATGGCTGAGTTATATGCCATCAATTGGGGCGGCCAACATATGCTTAAATGGGAGAATTATATGCACCAACAAGTGAGTAAATGGCTGAGTCATATGCCATTATTTGTTGCGGCTAACATGTGTTTCTTATGGCTGATTTATGGACTTCAAAGAGGGTTTATGGAGGATATAATTGGCTTATTCATTTGCCATCAAAGTTGCGGCCACATTCATGAAATGGAGGTTACAAATTGAAGGCAAACTTGATTGTTTTGGGTTGTTTTGGGCGGCCACTTCAATGGCTGATTCAATAGCCATTTTAATCCATATTAGGAGGTTACAATTCAAGAATTCAATCAGCCACATGTGCTCACAAATCTGATTGGGAAATGCGGCCAACTAAGCTTGTTTTAGGGCTAGTTTTATTAAGTTAATTGTTTCTTTAATTTAGTTAATTCCTAGTAATGTATTAGGGTTGCATGGGAAATGTATGAGGGGTATTTTGGGGCTGTTTTGGGGCGTGTAACTCAGCTGAATGCATGGCCCAAGAGTTGCTTTGTAAACCTTATAAATACATGCTTAATGCATGCAAGAGAGGTAAGAAATTTGATGCAGAAAATTACCTATACTTTGAGAGTGTTTCTCTAAGTTTCTTGCTAGTCAAGAGTGAAGATTATCAAAGCTTCTTCACCTTTGTGTGTGTATCTTCAAGGACTTATCTTTCAAGCCTTGAAAGTGTGACGTCCATCCCTATCTCTTCTTCTTCTTCTACGAATTGGCATTGAGTTCAAAACCCATATTTTTCCTACACGTCTTATTTGATTTATAAGTGATTTATTTATCAAATTTTTCCTAAGGTTGAATATTGTTTTGACAAGGTTACTACTTAGTTATCATTTTTAATATTTCATCTATTTTTGTTTTTATTTGAGTGCTCGTACAAAAGAAAAGAAAAAGAAAAGAAACAAATAGCAAAAAGAAAAGAAAAAGAAAATATTGCAAGAATAGAAAAAGTACTTGAAAAGAAAAGTGTTGATTTAGTCAGAAATTTCTAAGGTCCATTCAAAATAGAACCTCAAGGTTCATATCAGTTATCAACAGTAATACAGAAGACATTTCTAAGACCCCAATCTTTAAAAACTTCCTCAACTTGTTTTCCTATTGTCTCACCCTTATGATTGGAAATAATAGAAAACTTGATAATTCTTTTTTGATAATTCCATTCATTATCAATGAAATATGTTGTGAGAGTTAGATGGTTCAAATTCTGAATTGAAGTCTAGCAGTCAGTTGTGAGGCAAACTCTAGTGCAATTTGACTCCTTATTAATAAGTTGCAAGATAGTCAATAATTCCAATCAAACAGAATGAATACCAGTGAATTATGTGATTCTAAACTGACAGAATTGGTGAATAAGTGATACAGGCATCTGAAACTGACAGCAACTAATAATTGAACAGGCAACTATCAGTGCAGCAACCTAACAATGACGTGTGTATTGATTGAGAGGAAACTCAGTTAACCCAACGTATTCGAATATAAACATTGAATTTCATTCAAATGTTAAACTGATTCTGGAAGCCTTCAGAGGTTCTTTTTTTTTTAACAGAAAACATATGAGCAGCACTTGTAAGCATGAAGGTGAGTGTGTGTTGGAGATTCCCAAATTTCAAAAGTTAGTTACAATAAAGTATAAGTAATTAGAAGTTAGAACAATTAGTTAATTAAACAGCAAGGTTGGAATGACAAGAGTATAGCTTAAAGAGGACTACTAGTAACACACTCTTTTCAACATACTATCATTGGGAGAATTCCATATGGCATAAACACTGAATTGAAATGTGACTTACACTAGCCAATGAAGGCACAATGCCACTGCTTAACAAGAACATAATACCATCACAACTAAATACACAAGAAACAGACTCAGGTTACAATGCTTTAAGTTTACTTTATTATTTTTCTTTTGAATAACTGGTTTGATTCTATTCAACAGTTATGATGTGAAGGTTGTTAGTTTTTGTCAGCATTTAACATGGCATCAGGGATATTGGCATAGGTGGGAATCAATTGGTAAATATTATTGATTTGATACACTTAATCCACTCATTAAGTTACAATAGAAAATATTCTTATTGATCCAGCTCTTATATTGTGACATTTTTATATAGATCTTGCATACTGAATCTTAGAAAATTCAAACAAGAATATGAATATGACCAAGTGATTGATATTTTTTTTTTCTTTGAAAGTTATATAGGTACTAGAATTATTTCCATCATCTACATTTTTCGCTAGACTGTTTATTTCTTCATGATTTATCTCGCTAATATATTATTCACATTACTAAGCTTACAGTCTTGCCAAATGCAGTTCTTTTTTAATAAACACATTTTAGAATACATAAAACATGAAATAGAATCAGAGGATCACATGATAGCCATATTCAGAATGGGATATTGATCAATATAGATCCATATTCCGAATGTTCCAAACCAAACCCTAAACATTGATGAGCAAAACATGATAGCCATATTCAGAATGGGATATGATCACTATAGAGTCATATTCAGAATGTTCCAAACCAAACCAAGCCATATTCAGAATGTTCCAAACCACATATATTGATCAAGCAGATGTTCCAACCCTAAACTAGAAACAAAAACTACAAACTATAAGGAAAAAGGGATGCTCACAGTGGTGTAACTAGCGATGACCAACAACGACAAAGACCAACAAATCCGATGACTAACATCCGCGACGTCAACCGCGGCGATAACGGCGTTTGGCTTTGAAGCTTCGACCTTCAGCCAACAGCAGCGCCTGTGTTGTCGTTCACGGACCTTCAACTAATAGCAGCACCATCATTTGCGTCGTCCTTCACAGAGCTTCGTCCAACAACAGTACTACACTCTGATCGGCGCGGTTCATAGCGGTAAGGGGAAGAGAATCATGACTGGTGAGGAGCGTTGGAGCGGCACAATGTGGGTGGGTAGGTGTTTGTGTGCTAGGGTTTCAGAATTTGTAGAAAGATGAAAAGTGATGAACTGATTATCTAAGTCTGAGATATGCTTGTTTCAGCTTCTCTCACTCTCATCTCAGGCTAAGGAGAGGATGGGCCTGGCCCAAATTCGTAAAAGTTTTATTTTTCAAAACAAATATGGGTCGTCGGGTTGGGTTGGTTACCAAGTTATTTCAAATTGGACCTGGACCCAACCATTGCATGTCGTCTGGACCCATATTTTTTCACCCGTTTGACCCATTAAACCGCTTAGACCCACCCGAAATTGCCTTCACCCAATGGGTAATGTGGGTCGGGTTGGGTTCTCGGTTGTTGATTAGGCCTATTAGACTATATTAGTATTAATTAAATGGAATAATGAAGATTTGTTACATGTAACTTATTAGTGTAAAGGGACTAACAAAACCAAAAACACAATAAGAAAGAAAAAGAAAAAACAAGTCACTTGTATTGATCGACACAAAAACACCTCGGTCATTGAAAGGTGATGAAAATACAATTCCAGGACCTTCCCAAGATAGAGAAACTCTCATTTCCTATAAGCAAGATTGCAAAATAATTGCCTACCACACAACCTCTATGCCACTATCCTACAAACACCCATTCTTCCCTATTGAGACACGTGGACACCCATAACTAACTTCCCCATAAATATGGATCTCCTTTCTAATTTCTTCACTCACACATCCTGAGCTTCTTAGTCATATTTGGCTTTGCCCTCACATATGAAAGCTCATCTTGTTTAGGTCCAACAAACTTCTCCAATTATTTTGCGCTAACAGGGACCCACAAAATTTAAGAAATGACAAGTTAGTCGCTGATATGAAATTATATTAAATCATGGTACATGTGTAGAAGCAAGGCAATGATGGTGTTAATATGAGCTTAATATGATGAGCCAACTCGTGTTACTAGTAGGTTAGTTTAGTTAAACTATGCTCACATTTTCACGAGTCAAGGTGAGCCTACCCATTTAACTCATAAGACAAAGTGGGTTTCAGTCAGGTTGGGCCAAGTTGACTCACTTTTTAATATTAATATTTATTTTATTTTCTTTATTATTTACTTGTGTTTTTTATTTTTTATGACTTTTTAATTATTTATATTTTTAAAAACTAAGTGAGTCAACCTACTTAACCCACCAACCTATAGTGAGTCGAACCAAGTTGGTATTTTTTCTACTCCTAAAAAAGTAAGCTAATTCGACTCATTTTTTACTTAATCTGCTATAGGGTGAGCCAACCTTGGTCATAATATTCGACTCACCCAGGTTGACTTACTTTGACAACTATATTTGGATAATGGTGGGGTATAACTTTCGGCCAACGTTGTTCTTCGAGGAAAAAAGCGAGAGAAAAGTGAAAATAACTAGAAAAATGAAAAAAAAATGAAAAAATACAAGCAATTAATGAAGAGGATAAAAATTAAAAATTTAAAAGAAGTAAACTAACCCAGTTCAAATTCACTTTGACTCGCAAATTAAATAAATTAACCCAATTTTAACCCCTGAAAAATATGAGCTTAATTTTAACCAATCTAAACCACTAGTAACACCCATATCTATAACATTTATTTGAGTTATTTGAATAATGATTGTTTCATATTGGTTAATTTTTAGACCACATTAATATCATGTTTGAACTCGAGACCAGACCACATATGATATTGGGATAGTTATCTGTCATCCGATCCACATGTTCCGTTTGTTTTTTTTATATATATTTTCAACTTTTCGCATTTCTAACAATCTTTTGATAAAATAATATCCTTTAAATATTTATTTATCTAAAAGTCATTTTAATGAAAATTATTCGAAGAACATTACTCTTCTAATTAATTCACATTCAAACTTACTTTTAATCATCAAAAAAGATTAATTCAAGTGGTATATGATTGATTTCTCCTAAATAAGGTTTGAGTTTGAGTCTTGTAGATGAAAAAAATCACCGTCGAGAGAGCTAGTCCCACCATGATGTGGATGTTCCCGACTCGAGCAAGATTGTCTCATGTGGAGGATATCTATATTTTTTTTAAAAAAAAACTTACTTTTAATAAAAAAAGTTCAAATTTTTAATTAATGAAAAATAAAGTTTGCCCAAACATACACTTGTTACTATTTATTTACCAAAAAAAAATACACTTGTTACTATTTTTTGTCTAGACTTGTTAGCTACTTGCAATTTGTTTGTCTTTTTTTTTCACTTTAAAGTTTTTAATATTATAATTTGCTTCTATAATTTTCTTTTTCTTTTTGAAAGAAACTCCCACTTTGTCGTGGAAGCCAAGTTTGCAGTTTCGCTGGCAGTTGCGACGTCGTGACGTTAATCCTATCGCCTGTAGAATATAGAAACAGAATGTATTTTGTGTATTGATTTTGAACTTGAATTTACAATGTACAGAAGGCATATATTTATACAAGTGACCAGATAATTCTGGTATAACAACTAAGGGATATTACACAATTCTAGGAAATCATGATAAGATTGTTATGAGAGATTGATTTGTTATGAAGACTGAGTCAACAGGCCAACACGCCCCCGCAAGATCGTGGTGGAGGAGACAACACCAATCTTGTCCAGCAGAAAGTGATGACGTTTAGAAGCCAACGACTTGGTAAGTAAGTCTGCTAACTGATGGCTAGAAGGCACATGAGACACTTGAAGTGCTTTGCTAGCCACGAGATCCCGAACAAAATGGTAGTCGATTGCAAGATGTTTCATCCGAGAATAAAAACTGGATTGGCACAGAGATAGGTTGCACCGATGTTGTCTGAGTACACTGTAGGACTACAGGGAAGCTGTACATGAAGTTCTTTAAACAGCTCTTGAAGCCAAAGGACTTCGGTTACAGTGGAAGCAATGGTGCGATATTCTGCTTCTGTTGAAGATTTTGCACCGTAGGTTGCTTCTTGCAGGACCAACGGAAATGGGATTTGAACCGACATAAATGATGTAGGCACCAGTAGATTTCATGTCTCTGGAATCACCCGCCCAATCTGAGTCACAAAATGCATGCAGCTGAAGAGAATTTGATTTGAGGAGATGAAGACCAAAGTCTATTGCAGCTTGCATATGCAGGTCAGTTGGTTGCTTGCATATATTGTGAGAGCTTATTGACTGAGAAGGCAATGTCTGGTCTTGTTAAGGAAAGATATTGCAGAGATCCAACCAATTTGCGATAGGCAGTGATATCACATGTGGATGCATCACCCGTGGAAGCAAGGTCACAAGTACTAGCTAGCGGAGTGGTTACTGGTTTTGCCTCATGCATGCTGTTACTATGAAGGAGATCACGTATATAATGATGTTGTGTTAGAAACAAGCCTGACTGTGTAGGTACAAACTCAATACCTAAGAAATGAGTGGGTGCACCAACAACTTTTAAAGAGAACTTTGCTGCCAGAGCTTCCCGAAACTTTGTTAAGAACACCATGTCATTGCCTGTAAGTAATAGATCATCAACAATAAACTAGGAAATAAATAATGGTACTTGCTCGACTATATACAAACAGGGAGGTATCAGATTTTGAGTTTGTGAAGCCATATTTCAAGAGAAAGCTTTTGAGAGCATGATACCAAGCCCTGGGGGCCTGCTTGAGCCCATGCAATGCCTTGCGCAACTTACAGACATGATTGGGGTATTGAGGGTGCACAAATCCTGACGGCTGAGACATGTATATATCTTCAGTGATAGTGCCATGGAGGAAAGCATTATTGATGTCCATATGACTTAGGGGCCACCCTTAGAAATTGCAAGACATAAGACCAACTTGATTGTTTGTGGCTTAACAACTGGACTGAAGGTATCATTGTAGTCGACACCTGGACGTTGATGATACCCTTTAGCTACAAGGCGAGCTTTGTACCGAGCAATTGAACCATCAGTATTACGTTTGAGTCGGTACACCCATTTATTGCTAATGATATTGAGGTGTGGCTGATGGGGAAACAAGAGTCCAGGTACAATTGGCAAGAAGAGCATTGAACTCTTCTGACATGGCAGCCTTCCATTCTGGGTGCTTTACGGCTTGAGAGAAGCATGTGGGTTCAACAGGATTAGGCAGTGGAAATTTGGTGGCCACATGAACCTGTTTTGGCTTGAAGATTCCATTTTTGGATCGAGTAGTCCATAGGGTGAGTTGACTTTGGAGCCAATGAGCAAGGGGGAGGAGCATCTGCGCCTGCAAGAGGAGATGATAACGTGTACTCATTGATGGAGGTGGTAGGGGTTGGAGAGTGGTGTGGAGACGGTACATGTGGTGAGAGGGGCGAGGATGATGTGGCAAGGTGGAGGATGTGGAGGGATAAAGGACGAGTGCTTGGTTGGATGAAGAGGATAATGTATTAGGAGGTGATGGAGGTTGTTGGATTGGATGTGTTAGGGATAATGGTTTGGGGAGAAAGTGGAGGTGTTGGTTGTTGGAGAGGTTGCAGGATATTTAAATTTGAATTTGAGACAGGGGGTGCAGCTGAAGTTAGTTGAGAGGAAATAAGGAAAGACATCCTCCACAAATTGAACATGACGAGAAGTGAAGATTTTGGAGGATTGAGGATCAAGACAGTAGTATGCACTCTGAGTTGGACTGTAACCTAAGAACACACATGGTTTTGACTTGTGAACAAGTTTGTTGGATGTGTATGGAGTAAGCCACGGGAAACATAGGCAGCCAAAAATTCGTAGCTTAGAATAATTAGGAACACAACCAAATAGAACTTGAAGAGGTGATTGCATATGTAAACCACGAGTAGGCATGCGGTTGATTAGGTAAGCAGCTGTTTGAAGTGCATATGACCATATGTGAAGAGGGAGAGAGGCATGGTGCAACAAACAACGAGTTGTTTCGAGGAGGTGACGATGTTTGCGTTCAGATAAGCCATTATGCTCAGGGGTATAAGGAGGAGTGGTTAAGTGAGTGATGCCATGGTTTTGAAGGAAGGAGCGCAGCTTTATATATTCTCCACCATTGTCAGTATAAAGCGTTTTGATTTTGGTGTTTAATTGATTTTCAACAAGAGACTTGAAAATGGGGAAAACAGTGGAAACTTTTGATTTCAATCTAATTGGATACAGCCATACATATTTGGAGTACGAGTCAACAAAGATGACATAATAGGAATGACCATTTATTGAATTGACAGAAGTTGGACCCCATACATCAGAAAAAACAACTTGAAGAGGACAACTACTTGACAGAGTTGATTTATTGAATGGTAACTTGTGACTTTTGTTGGCAGGACAATCAAGGCAGCGAGTAGCAGAAGCTTGGACTGGAATTTGACTACTTTGTAATGCATGTTTGAGGACTGGACTGGTTGGATGGCCTAGCCGGTGGTGCCACAGAAGAGAGGAATGACAATGAACATGATGAAGTTGGGGGGATAAGTGGGAAGGCAACTTGTACACGTGATCATCATTCTTGCCTCGCAGAGAACCGCCCCCGTGCTCAGGCTCTTGACCTCGAAATGGCAAGGGAAAAATTCAATAGAAACAAGATTAGTTTTGCACAATTGAGAAACAGAAATCAAATTTTGAGTAACTGAGGGACATGTAAAACATTTGATAAATGGAGAGGGGTAGATGAAGTGGGAATAATGGTAGAACCAGAATGCTTTAATGGAGAGACCTTTACCATCAGCAACAAAGAGTTGATCATGTCCATGATATGTGTTGGAAAGGGACAGATTTGCAATGTCCTTAGTAACATGGTGTGAAGCACCCGAGTCAAGCAACCAGTTGGGATCAGAATGTGATTCTTGTTGAGCTAAGTTAGCTTGATGGCGTGGATGGTTGGAAGGATATCCGTGCAACTGGTAGCAAGTTTTTGCAGTATGGCCTCTTCGATCACAGTATTGGCATGTGGGAACCGGGCGAGAGGATGATGTTCCTCGCTGAGATGAGTTGTGAACTGGTGGTGAGCTGCGATGAGTTTGTGACCTTTTTCTACGGAAGGAAGAAACATTGGAGCGCTGAGTATAGTGTGCAGTGGCTGGAATAGATTGCTGATGACGTTCATCACGTTGAAGGAAGATCTCAAAATCAATGAGTTTATCAAAGAGTTCATCAAATAGTAATGGAGAGTCACGTGCACGAATAGAGGCAGTGAACTCACGAAAGGCAGGAACCGAGACCATTGAGGGCACTGATCACCAAATCAAGATCATCAATGGGGTGACCAATTGAGGGCAAGTTTCGTCAGCAATGACCCTTATAGAGCGGAGGTAGTCAGCAACACCAGAAGTGCCTTTAGATATTGAAGCAAGTCGTTCCTTCAAGGACATTATGCGAGTGCAAGATCGATTGGCATATTGCTTGTTAAGGTCGATCCCATGCAGCAGCAGAGGATTCTGTAGAGGGTCATGACAATTTGAGCATCAGGACCGCAGGAACCGAGAAGGGCAAGGAAAACAAAGTGGTCCTTGTCGCTTCCAATTAGTATATTCTGGATTGGTTGTAACATTTTCTCCGGAACCAATTTTGGGAGGAGGACAAGCAGTTTCACCAGTAAGTATAATGTGTGATTTGATTGTACCAAGTATGATGGTTGGTGGAATTAAGTTTGATCGGAAGACTAGTTGCTGTAGTGAGTTCAATAAGAGATTTGGTGGAAGCTGGTGTGGTAGCCATTTGAAAAAAAAAAAATCAGATAAGTGTTGTGAAGCTAGTGGCTCTTGATACCATGTAGAATATAGAAACAGAATGTATTTTGTGTATTGATTTTGAACTTGAATTTACAATGTACATAAGGCATATATTTATACAAGTGACCAGATAATTCTGGTATAACAACTAAGGGATATTACACAATTCTAGGAAATCATGATAAGGTTGTTATGAGAGATTGATTTGTTATGAAGACTGAGTCAACAGGCCAACATCGCCATCATCGTATTTCACATGCTTCCTCAATCTTCCTATCCTTCCTCTTCCATCGTTCTATTCTTTGTTGTTCTTTGGCAATTGGAACCCACACCAGCTCTTTCGTGGATTAGTTCAATTTCAAAATTTTCGAATCAAAATGATATCAGCACCGACATAAAGGCTTTCTCAATTATTTTCTTATGAAATCCAACCCGTGCGACGGATTTATTATTTAAATAAATATTTAATTTTAAATATTAATAATATATTTAATCTGTTTAATATATATAAATATTAAATTATAAAATTAGTTAATTTTTAATATTTAATTTAATACTTTTTAATATATTAAGAATATAACAAACTAACAAGGTAAAATGGATTTGAAAACATGAAATAGTCACATCTAATAATTACAAATGAACATTATCGGTAATATTACTTCATTTAAATTTTTTGAAACACTTTCTTATAAACAATATTTTTTGTAACATTACAACACTTAAAGTTGTCATCACATATAAGAATCCTAAGTCTTTGTTGAGATTTAACTCTATATACGACAATATATAATTGACCGTGAGAGAAATAAGCCTTGGTAAATACACACCAACATGTGAAAATATCTGACCTTTGACTTTTATTAATGGTCATAGAAAAACAAAGAAAAAAGGAAATTGTCTTCGTTAAAACTTTAATAGTGTAAGATTTTCAGTGGAATTAAATTCATTCGAGGGATGAATACCTTTGTTCCCAAAATGAGTGCCCATAATAACGGTTTCTCCAATGACATTAGAACCTAACTAATCAACTATTAATTTAGTTCCATTGCTCATTAGCATAACAATCACTTCAATCTTTAATACGAACTTAGGATCATGGAGCCTATATCACCTAATATCATTTAAGAATTTAGTTGTCAACCAATCAGCTTCGATACCGACTTCCCCATCCACCTTCCATATAATATTAGAACTCAAGTAAAATCATTTTTTCTCCCGAAAATAATGCCATGACATATTCATTGATAGAGTAAAAACATTCAATATAGGAGCAATAATTGTTTTATCTTGAAACAATTCTATGTTTTCAAAATTTGATAACAAATTAGGATAGGTAAAGGGAAACTATATCTCCAATTGTATTATTACCTGTAGACTTTATCAGTAAATCCTCTGGTATTTTAATATTAGTTTGACCATTAATAATTCATAACAATATTAATATGACATGTAATCTTGTTCAATCTAAATTTAATATTATATGTAGATGTAAAATTAAAGGTTTATCTCATGTATCACATTTAAAATTATTTTAATATAGAAAAGAGACTATTCATCCATTTTGAGTACTTGGAGTTTAATACGGTGTCTAAAAGAATAAAAAATATATTCCCATAATAAATAAATTGATAAAAATAATTGACGAAGTAATCTTTTATTAATTTATCATCTAACATGTTTCTTACTTGATATGTTATATAAATGATCTTTAATTATGACCACAATTGTAAAGGTTTGACACTAAACCCAAACTCATCCATTTCAAGTTAAGCTCGTATGACATTTTATTAATTTAAAAAATAAAAATATGTCATTAGAAGTAGAAACATTGAAAAGGGAGAATCCACAAAATCTTATAAAATGAAGAAAAATAAAAATTAGAATATTGTTACACAATCAAAAAAATTTAACAAAAAATATTATTTTTTAAAATATATTAAGAAATAGATCTATGACCTTTATTGCACAGGTAACACGATTTTTTTAATTTCATATATAATTTAATATTACAATAATTATTTTAATAAAATAATGAAATTGTAAGAAAAAAATTAAAGTTAAATAGATTTCTATCTTTAAAATATTATGTTTTTTAATATTAGATAAATTATATTTTTTGTTTCATGTTTTTCGATTAACTTAAGATTTTGTCCCTGACTTTTACAAACATTTTTATTTTATATCCTTATACTTTTAAAACATTGTAATCATAGATTCATAGTGGCTAACATTGGGTTATGGGTTATGTTCATTTATACATATAATACTAAATTTTTATAATAAAATTAATTTATGATATAATCATATACATGAATTAGTAGAATATGAATAATATATTATTATCATGTTTATAGAAAATAATAACAGATGCATCATTAATATTAATAAATTTAAAATATATTCACATTTGAGATCTCACAATGCAATCATTTTAAAATTATATAAAAGTGTATGGAAAAAACCATTATTGGGAGAGCTAACCTCACTATGAAGTCGATATTCATGATCGGAGCAGGACTAACTTTGATGGAGGGGTTATTGTATAGTTTATTAAAAAAATCACTTTAAATCTATAATTAAAAATTTTGCCTTAACTTTTAAATGTATTCTATTGAATATATAATAAATCAAAATACAATATAATAATTTATTCAAGTAAAAGAAAATAAAATGATTATAAATTTTATAATTCTAATTTGAAATTTTGTCCATAAAAATTATAATCAAGACATTATAAAAGTAATATAAAATTTAAAATTATATTGGTATTTAGATCTCTTCTCTTAGTCACCTAAAACCTATATAAAGTGCATGGACAAAACTGTTGTTGGAAGAGTTAGTCTTACTATTATATGGATGTTCATCGAAGGAACCTGAATGCCTCATGTGGAGAGTACTTGTGGTCATAATAAAGTTCACTTTATTGAAGTGAGAATAAACAAATCTAAAAAAATATAAATAACGAAAGTGAGAAAATGTGACATGTGTACCGAGGAAAAAGATTTAATATAGAGTAGATAGAATAAATAAGAGAGATAATAAGTGAAAATATTAATAAATAAAATAGAGAGATAATTATTTTAATATAATAATAAAAAAAAGAAAACTGTGATAAAAAAATAAAAAGAAAAATAGAAAGAAAACGACTGGAGAATGATTTGTCTCACATGGAAGATAGTTGTACGGTTCGTAAAAAAAATCACTTTACTGTATTTCTAATAAAAATAAAAAAAAATGCAAGTGAAAAAATCATGACACGTGTTATGGATGAACAATTTTATTATAGAGTAGATAGATAAATAGAATACATAAGTGAGATAATAAATGATAATATTAATGAATAAAATAAATAAATGATATATTGAAATATCATGTTAAATTTAATGTAAATCAATACATTTATTGTATTGCTTAATGTGAGTTTTTATGTAATGAAAACAAATAAATATGAATAAATAATGACAGAAATTATTTTAAGATAATAATAAAAAAGAAAATTAAAGTGGTGATAAAAAAAGGAAAAAATGTAGGAAAAAATTGCTTCACATAGAGGATAGTGGTATACCCATGGTTTATAAAAATATCACTTTTATAATGAAACAAATTAATATGAACGGATAATGAGAGGAAATGTATTTAATATAAAAATAATAAAAAATTAATTGTGAAAAAAGAAAAACAACATGAGTAAAACTCTCTGTCGTGAAGGATAAATGTGGGTCATAAAAATATACTATGCAGAATAGAGAATAAAAAACTTGAGAAAATGCAGATGAAAAAAATAACACGTGTACTATAGGAATAATTTTAATATAGCAGATAAATGAAAGTAAATTGATAGCTAGAATAAATAAGAGAGATAATAAGTGAAACATTAATGAATAAAATAGAGAGATAAATAATATATTAAAAAAATTACATTAAATTGATGTAAATAAACTCATAACATATTTCTTTATGTGAGGTTTTTATGTAATGAAATCTATACTATTACATTTGAGAAGTTTTTTTTCACTATTCATTGGGGTCTCTTAATTTTTTTATTGCTATTTATGGAAGGTTTTTGTGTTGCTGTTTAAGACATCAATTATTGCAATTTTTTAAATTACTAATTCTTAATAAATTTTAGTTGAGTCTTGGGTAGAAATAGCTTTGTATCCCATCCTTCTTTCATCTCTCATTTTTTCAAATTTTGAAATCAAATTATAAAGTTTCACCTATGCATACCTTTCTATAATATTTTTAACAAATTATTGATTAAAATAATATTTCATTGTTTTTGTTAGTAAAGGAATGTGAAAATGTCGTTCCAATTTTATAAGAGTGTTAAAACTTTTGAAAGTCAATTTTTTTTGTGTGAGAAATGTAAGGAAAAGAGAAATATAAAGAAAAAAATTAAGAGAGAAAGTGAAATATGTATGTGAAAATATCATTACTTTTTTAAGTGTAGTAAAATTTTACAATCGATTTTTGGGGTGTGAAAAATGTATGGAATAAGGGGGTACAAGGAAAATTGAAGAAGAGAATATGAAGATGAGTTGGGTTCTTTTAAAATAGATGAATGTTTTTTTATTATTCATTGATCATGTAGTGATCTTTAAATAAGGGTATATTTGGAATGCTATAATTTAAAAAATCCAATAATGCATTAACCAACTTTTCTTAAACGGTGCGAAATAGTTGGAAGAGTCTTATAATAAAAGACGGAGAGAGTATTTTAATGTGTTAGGTTTATTTAAAATAGTATTAGAAAAGGAAGAAAGAGATTGAAAAAAAAAGGTGTGAAATATAATGCATAATAAAGGAATGTGAAAATATCATCCCTCTTTATTAAGAGTCTTAAAACTTTGACAGTCTATTTGTTTGAGTGTTTCGGTGTGAGCAATGTACGAAAAATAAAGATATAAAAAAAAAATGAAGAGAGAGAACGTGAAAAATATAATATGAAAATATCATTACTCTTTTTAAGAATATTAAAACTTTAAGAGTCCATTTGTTTGAGTGTGACAAGTGTGTGGAAAGGGAAATATAAAAAAATAAAATAATGAGAGGGTGAAAGATGTAAAAACGTGAGGAAGAGATAAAAAAAATTAAAATGAAAAAAAAGAGAATATAAACAATTGTCACGGAAAAAAAAAACAGATAAATAAAAGGAAAATTAGGTGTGAAAACATCTTATATATTTTAGAATTAAACTAGTCAGTAATTTATATATTAAACAAACAATTTTATAAAAATAAAAAAACATATAACAAATAAAATAATTTTAAAATTTATATTTCCATTATTTAATAAATCACTTTAACTAAAAAAATTATTTTAGAAATCATTTATCTCCATGTATTTGTTTAATATTCATTTCTATTTTTCTCTTTGAATTTTAATTTAATTTTTTTATTAAAAAAATTTAATTAAAACATCTCTTCAAATTTATTTAATTAACAAAAATAATTTTAATTTCTATACCAATAATTTTAAATATAAAATTAAAAGAAAATTTATTGAAAAATATTTTAATATCGGTTTGTGCTATGTATTCTTTTTCAAATTAGTTTTTGTTTTTGTCTTTTTTTCTTTAATTTTATAATTAAACTTACAAGTATCCCATATATTGCATATATAGTTATTTCTATGAAGTATAAAAATTGAATTTGATTATTACAATATTGTATTAATGATAAGCCATGCTATATATTTTTTACATATTATTTTTATTTATCTGTATCCTTATATTTTAAAAGTAAATTAACAAGTAATCAATCAAGGACGTTATCAATTGACATTAGGTGTCAAACTTTAGAGTTACCCCACCTAATAATTTTTTTAAATGTGAATTTGATTGATCCAACCGTTGAAGCGTATTATTTTACCCTCAATGATCATCTATATCACATTTTAGATAATTGAACATTCGTAGAAATGTGATCTTAATAGTGTACTTGTATTTATATTTTAAAAACATATTATATGTTAAAATAATTAGTTTGGTGAAGAATGGATTAGTTTTTTTTGTCTTTGACTGGTAATCCCCCACGGACATAGATGTGGGTTAACCCGCGGTTCAGGGTGATTAGGTAAAACCACGCAAGAATGGAGACTCCAGGATTATAACCCCTGACCTTGAAAGTAAAGTCTGTTTGGAGTCATAGTCCGTATTCACTGTGATCAACCACTGTTTGGTATGTACTATTATTATTATTTGTATGTATTATTATATTTATTATAATTATTATAGAGTAAACCGTCAATTTGGTCCTTGAAAATGATGTTCACGGTCAAATTAGTCCCTGAAATTACATAAATTAAAATTAAATCCCTGAAACTGTATTTCGTCCGTCAAAACAGTCTATTTGTTAACAAAAGCAAATCTTTCAGGAACTACTTTGATAGTGATTTTTGTTAGTTTTAGGAATTTATTTGAATTTACGTACAAAAATTTGAAAGATTAAATTGATAATATGTATCAACTTACAAGGACCGAATTATACTTCTATTAACAGAGGGACTACTTTGACGGATGAAATACAGATTCAGGGACTGATTTTTAGTTTTTGTCAATTCAGGGACTAACTTGACAACGAGCAACACTTTCAGGGATCAAATTGGTGATTTATTCAAATTATAATATAATCTTCATTAACATATACTAATCTAAATATATTAATATGCTTACTAAAATAAAAACTAATATAAAGAATGTTATTATAAGTAACAACCTTTATGAAAATATTCTCTCAAAAAGATTTTAACTTTTAACGAATATAAATTATTTGAGTAATGAATAATTTATCATTAAATTTTAAAAAAAATTATGTATTTATAATTTGGTAACATATTCACATAGTTAATGGAAAACTTTATTTTATTTTAATATGTGATTAAATCAAATTTGACTCTTCCTCTTTTAAACATTTCTTAACTAAAAGAATTGATTAGAAAAGAAAAACATGAATTAGTTGTAACATGAAAAGATCAAAATTTTATAAAATATGAAAAACAACTAATATTAAATATAAAAATAATTTATTTTATCAAAAATATTTTAAGGTTACTAAAAGTGAATTACAATATAAAAAATGTAAGTACTTAATATTTTATTTTAAAAATTTTAATAATTCATTTCATTGATAAAAACTTTTTTATTCATAATTTTCATATATATCTTTGTTTAAATTAAAAAAATTAAATTAAAATATATAATAAATTTTTTTATGATATAAAAAATTAATTATGAGATAGATTCGTGCATCGCACGGGTAGAATACTAGTAGATAAACATAAATGGATAATGAGAAAACTTGTTTCAATATAATTATAATTATAAAAAATAAAAATTAGAATGTGATTAAAAAAGGAAAAAAAAAGACAGGAGTCAGACTGCTTCTTGTGGTTCATAAAAAAATTACTTTATTAAAATGAGAATAAATAGGAATGAATAATGAGAAAAATTATTTTAATATAATAATAATAATAATAAATTAAAGTGTGATAAAAAAGAAATAAAAACAGTATGAGCAGGACTGTTTTCCGTGAACGATACCCGTGATTTATAAAAAATCACTTTATAATGAAATAAATTAATAGGAACAAATAATGAGAGAAAATATATTAATATACTAAAAAAAACAAAAATTAAAAGTGAGATAAATAGAAATTTTAATATAGATTAAATAGATAAATAGAATAGATGGGTGAGATAATAAATGAAAACACTAATGAATAAAATAGAAAGATAAATGGTATATTGAAATATCATGTTAAAAGTAATGTAAATCAAGACATTTATTGTATTTCTTAATGTGAGTTTTTATGTAAAGAAACAAATAAATATGAATAAATAATGAGAGAAATTATTTTAATATAATAATAAAAAATTAAAGTGTGTAAAAAAATGTAGGATCAAAACTGTTTCACATGAAGGATACTCATGATTTATAAAATATCACTTTTATAATAAAACAAAATAATATCAACGAATAATGAGAGAAATGTTTTTAATATAATAACAATAAAAAATGAAATTGTGAAAAGAAACAAAAAAGAAAATGATAAGAGCAAACCTGACTCCTGTGAAGGATAAATGTGGTTCATAAAAAAATAACTTTACAAAAAAGAGAATAAAAAATTTTGAAAAAATACAAATGGGTACATATAAAGGGTACATGTTAATAGGACTTTAATAGGACTGTCTTCCGTAAAGGGTACATGTAATTCATAAAGTCATTACTTACAACGTATATGAATCGGTCTAACGTAAATGAACAACCAGATAAAAAAAAGCACAATATTAAAAAAGTCAATGACCCATAATTAGTTTTTACCCAAAAAATAAAGTTCCCAATGAATAGTAAACAAAACTACTCCTATGTAATATTATAGATTAAATGTTATTAACAAATGAATTGAGAGCATACGGATAGTCTCTGACCCAAAAAAGTGTTCCCAACTTTGGACAAAATACACCAAAGTGAGAAATCCAAAAGTAGGGAAAAAAAAGCAACAGACCCAAAAAAATGGTCCAACTTTGGCCAAAATAGGTCAAAGTGAGAAGAGGAGTGCTAGCAACACACTCTTTGTCACATTCTTTTTAACACACACTCCATGGTTAAAATTCACATGGGTCCCACCAAATTTTGTGGGTCCTACTATATTGGGAGTGAGACCCATGTGACTTTTAACCAATCACATGAAGTGTGTGTTGAGTTTCAAAAATATTATTAAGCATTTAATATTATTAACCAATCTCCTGAGTTTTAATGAACAACAAATTTGACTAGGTAATTTACACATTTTATGCGTAAAGTGTTTCATTTGTTTTTAGCAAGAATGGTTTCAGCACGTAGAAATGTATTCTGAAATGTGCATCCTTTCTGAAGTAACCAACATGCTGAAGAGACCAACTCTTTGAAAGGAACTCTCTGATGCTATCTGACGTGGCTTGGTCCATGTACCAACTTCTTTAATCTTAGAGACCTCTTGAAGACCTTGTCAAAGGTTTGAAGCTGCTCAGATATATATCTCTGCACATTCTCTACTCTCAGCTGTGAACGCAGAAAGCTTTCTCAAGTTGTTTTAAAAAAGGATACCTTAAAGAGGAAGTCTTGTCTGCTGCAAGTACAATTGTTCAGAAAAGCAAGTCAGCTCTGCACACCTACTGCATACTGTAGAACAAGCTATCAGAGCTTTGTGTCTCAACGGGAGAAAATGCATTTAATGCTATTTCAACGGGAATTAAATAGAGTCTAACAGATTTCAAATCCAACTCTATAAATACCCATATAGAGCTCATGCAATACAAGATGAAGCCAACTCGCTGAAACACTGAAACGTAGAAACGATGAAATATTCTCTGAGAAATTATCTGTGTATTTTCATTGTACAAAACTTTCATATTCTGAGTCTACCCCAGTTATCTTGTACATTTACGAAGGTTAAGCTTTAAACTTGTGTAGTTTATAAGCTTAGACTTTCTCTTTTTAAACACTGATTTGTATTAGAGCCTGGAGAGGCTTGGTTGTTAAACAATACTTGGATTAAGCCTGGAGAGGCTTGATTGTTAAACAATACTTGGTTTGAGCCTGGAGAGACTTGATTGTTAAACAATACTTGGTTTGAGCCTGGAGAGGCTTGGTTGATAAACAATACTTGGGTTAGAGCCTGGAGAGCCTTGGTGTTTAAACAATACTTGGGTGTTAGAGCCTGAAGAGGCTTGATGACAAAAGAATACTTGTATCTTTGATCAGATAGTGGAACTCCTTTGTTGTTGTTGCATTGGGACTGGACGTAGCTCACTGTGGTTGTGAGTGAACCTGTATAAATCTGTGGCTAAGTCTTCTGAACCCTTATCTCTCGTAAATTTAATTATTACTAACTAAGGGGATTTGAACTTAAATTTATACAACTCTAAGTGGTTTTATCAACTAATTTCAGTTTTATAAAACAACCATATGAAGGCACTTCAGAGAGTTCTCTACGAACTTGCTGAAAAACATTTTCTCGCAAAAAGCTTCCAAAACTCTTTAGAGTTTATAAAAATACTATTCAACCCCCCTTCTAGTGTTTTCCTGTGTTCCTACAGTGTGTTGGAAAGAATGTCAAAAAGTGTGTTGCTAACACTTTTTAAGTGAGAAACTCAAAAGTAGCAAAAAAAATTTAAATAAACAACTGGTCAAATGCTCATGAGGGGGGTTGACTGAAAAAAAAAATAGGACCCCAATGAACAGTACTAAAAAATCTATCCCAATGTAATAGTATAGATCACATGAAGTGTGTTGGAAAGAGTGTCAAAAAGTGTGTTGCTAACACTTTTTAAATGAGAAACCCAAAAGTAGCAAAACAAAAAATTTAAATAAACAACTGGTCAAATGGTCATGAGGGGGGTTGACTGAAAAAAAAAATAGGACCCCAATGAACAATACTAAAAAAAATATCCAAATGTAATAGTATAGATGTGGTTAACGGCCGGATGTACTAAAGATATTTGATATAAAAATTATAAATAAAAGATTTTTAATGAAAATTATTATATTAATTATATCCATAACATTAAGAGTGTATTTGGCTTGCTATTTTAGCTAGTTGAAAGTTGAAAATAGTAGCTGAAACTATTTCAACAGTGTTTGGGAAGTAGCTTTTTTGGTAGCTACAAGCTTTTATTAAAGGGTAGCTTTTTTAAAAAAACTCCAATTTTCAGCTACTAGCTGAAGATTAATTACAAGTTTAACCCTCAACCACCCCACTTATCATTATTTAATAATTAATGTTGTCCTTAAATGTCATTTAGCATTTTCAATTAGTTTTATCAAACACATTAAATGTTATAAAAAATTTTAAAAAAATTATTTAGAATTTTATCAAGTGTCTTGGGATACTAGCTAGTATTTTCCATTTTTCTATTTAACTATACTAATATTAATATCTAATTATTGTTCTTAAAGGAATCACCATTACACCCATGTTCATAGTAAATGCCGCCGTTTTATTGTGTACTTGGACGCTATTACAACCATGTTCATACATGTTTGTTAATGAATATTCTCTCCGATAGTATTTATAAGACAATTTAGACAAAAATATACTCTCTCCGATCCTATTTATAAGAACATTTTAACTACTTCACACGAATTAAGGAAGTTGGTTAATTTAGTTGATTACAATAAATTTGTCAAGAATGTGTATCATATTTACTAAACTACCCTAGAATTTATTAAGACTCATTATCTTTCTCTTCTATTTAACTATTCAATTGTACCATACTCTCTCTCTACTAATTAATTACCCACCTACCTCCACTAATGGAGCATTTTTGTCAAATAATAATTAATGCATGAGACAATATGAAAAAGTTCTTATAAAAAGGACCAAGACCCACCTTAAAAAAAGTTCTTATAAATAGGACTGGAGAGAGTATATATTAAGAAGGGGTCCTGCTAACAAGTACCATTAGGGCACTGGTTAAGGTTTCCTTTATAGAAGGTTTTTGTTGGAAATCAAAGTATTGATTGCATCTTTAACTTTAAATACCACACATTCCAATAAAGTTTTCTATTTTTAGTTCCTTAACAAGTGCCTTTAGGGCACCTGTTAGCATTTCCCATTAAGAAAAGTAATTAATGTGTTCAAGAAATTACTCCCTTCGGTCCTTTTTATAAGGCACCATTTGGGAGATATTAACAGTCCTTTTTATAAGACACTTGATAATCTCTATGAAACATTTAATTTCTTTTTCCTGATTTACCCTTATTAAATTCTTCCATGTGTTTTGCTAATTGTTCATTAACGAGGTATTATAAATATTGTTACATAGGTGACCAAGAGAGAGAATTAAATATTTGCACTTTTCCATATACATTTGCGTGTTCCAATACAATTGATAGTGAAAATTAGTACTATATTTAGTGCAGAATTTAATCTCAATTATTTAGTGAGAGAATATACTAATACTGTTAATATGGGTAAAAATGGAATGTTGTATTATTTTTTCATGAAGCCAATAAAATTAACCACTTAAACTACTTTCCTTGGTCTGTATAATTCGGTTAGACGTGTCTTATAAAAAAGACCGAAGGGAGTACTTTATATGATTACAAGTCTACCCCTATTTATTTTAAATTAAACTCCACTACCATGATAATTGTATCACCTTAAAATCTTTAATGATCAACAATGGAAAATATGAGGAAAAAAATGCCTCTAGATTTGTGCACTTTGTCTTATAAATAAAATCATAAGTAAACCCTCAAAATGGTCCCTGAAAGATATGAGGTCAGTCACATTGGTCCCTGAAAGATAATAAATTGTAAAAACGTCCTAAGAGATAGTAACGTCGGTCAATTAGGTCCTTCTATTAACTCCCCTATGTTAAAGTTAACATAACTGCAAGTAAATCCTCAAAATGGTTCCTGAAAGATATTGTAACATCCCAAAATTTAAGAATCTAGAATTAGAATTAAAGTACCTATAATTTATTTTTATGCAAGTAATTAATAAATAATAATAAGAATAGTATAATTTAATTATAATAATAATAGTAGGTTGGAAATATGTTAAATAAATGAATTATGGGGTGAGACCATATTTATAAAAATGGAGTATTTAAACCTAAATTTTATTAGAGTCAATTAAATCCCATTTTATTGTTATGGCTATATAATTCTTTGTATTATTATTATTATTGTCATTATTATTATGAGTATTTGTATTTGTATTAGTATTATTTAGTATTAATTAATTAATTGGGAAAGAAAAGAGGTAATTAGGGTTTGAGAAAAGGGAAAGAAGAGAGGAAGGGAAAGAAGGGGGGCGACGGCTGGTGTCTGGTGAGAAGGAGAAGAAAGGAGGAGAGAGAAAGAAGAAAGGAAGAGGAAGAGGGAAGAGAAGAAAAGAGAAAGAAAGAAGAGGAAAGGAAGAAGAGGAAAAAGGGAAAAGAGGGAAGAAAAGAAGGGAAGGAAGAAATCGAGGGAGGAGAAAGGAGAGAGGAGAGAGGGAGGGATAGAGCGAGAGAGAGAAGGAGAAGGCCGCACGATGGTGCAGCCATCTCCGCCCCTGTTGATGGCGTCGACGCACGGAGGAGCTGCGCAGGGAAGAGAGCGCGGGGGGGGAGGGGTGTGGGGAGGAGAACGAGCGACGCACCGACCGTGAGGAAGAGGGACACCGCGCGATAGTGCGATGCGATGGGGTGGAGCGACGGCGACCTGCGCGCGAGCTGGGTGGTGGTGGAGCTGACCGGACTGGGACGAAGTGGTCAAGACGGAGGCTGCAGGGGTGCTCTCGATGGCGGAGACAGGCGCAACCGCGAGGAGGTTCGCATCGCCGCTGCAGTGGCAGAAGATCGGCAGGGTCGGTGGCGGCGGTGGGGGCAGGCGGTGGCGGTGGTGCGGCTGGATGAACAGGACTGACGGTGGCGAGGCGCGCGGAGCTCCGGCGGACTGAAGCGGCTGTGTGCGGTGGTTGGGAAAGTGGAGAGAGAAAGTGCTTCGCAGCCATGACGCGGTGGACTCGGTGGCTGGACGCGGTGCTTGTTCGAACGGAGGGAGTTCCACAATGGTGGTGGGGATCTGTTCAGGTGAGCGAAGCTCACACACTCTCACAACATTTTGTATGCGTACCAATCATGATCCCCACTCTTCTATTCCTTTTCCTTTAGTATTTGGTTGGATTAATTCTCTTGATGATTTCGTTACGCCTTAAGATGATTTTGTTGTATGAAGATGTACGATTATAGGTTAGATTTAATATAAAATATGCTTTCAAGGTTGCTAAATGAGAACGTAATTTCAGATTGACATTCTTGAGGTGATATGATTATCATAAGAATATTTAGACCTATTATGAGACATGTGCTATTTGTGATGTTTGAGCATTTGCATAAAGGCCTTTGGCCCCAGTTAATTAAAAATGAATTTGAGCTTCGGCTCCCAGTTTAAAGAGAATTTGAGCTTCGGCTCCCAGTTAAAAATGAATTTGGCTTCGGCCCCAGTAAAAATGGCTTCGGCCCCAGTTCACCTTAATTAATCAAGATTGGACTTCGGTCCCCAGTTAATTGGACTTCGGTCCCCAGTTAAAACACGGGTTTCGGCCCCCAGTTAATTGGCGGTGTTATGCCCAAGGAAGACGTTCCTTGTAGTCTGAGCTCAGGTCTAGCCCCAGATAGTGATAAGACCCCGTCTCCGGGGGTAATGCAGGTCATGCATTCATGTATAGCACATTTACTTGAGATTGTGACATTAGACATGTGAAATACTTGTGTTTAGTTAATTTGAGAATAGAAGAAGTGTTCATGTGCATTAGAATGAATTAATTGTGGTTTGTTGATGATGATGTGTTGCATGTCATATGTTTGCCTCCCCACACTGCTTGTTGCATGCTTTGCTCACTGAGACCGTAGTCTCACCCACGTTTCGGGGATATATTCTAGTTATGCAGGTTAATCAGGTCTTGTATTAGAGGAAGATGGAGCGGTTGGAGCGGAACCATCCACTTCCAGTGGTCAAGAGAATTTTTATTGTTTATTAGTTGTTTTGATAGTTTAATGATGTATATATATAAAGATGTTATTGGAGATTAGATTGTAGTACCTATTCAATTGATGTATGACGTAGTAGTCTTTAGTTTAGCCACAGAGGCCTATTATTATTGAATTGGATTAGTGGTTTTGCTATTAAAACTGCACTGGTATTTTGCTGGTTTTCAGGTGATTCTGGAAATTGGGAAATATCCAGTTTTCAGGGGAAGCTCTGCCGGATTTCCGGTAGGAGTTTATGAACTCTCAGTTTAGAATTGTGCGTCTAAATGTGATGTATGAATTATGTGGCAGTCTAAACAAACGTGGATTGTTTAGGCTTCTTTGTATTATGTGTGTCGATATCGAAAATGGCGCTAAATAATTTCAGAAATACTAGAATAGTGTCTCCAACGGACATTATTCTTGGATTTAGAAATTAGGCGTTACATTTTGGTATCAGAGCAGTTCAATCCAATTGGACTGTGGTTAGGTTAGTTGCCTGTGACTTACTATGATCCTGCAGTATTCCGCACTCAATATAGGGACTGATCACCCCTCTATTAGGTGCGTTTACATGGGATTATGGTTAGTGACGTAAACAGGATGCCTTGTTAAGGGAGTTGGGACACTTCCCCAACAAGGTTAGAGCCACCCACTTACAGCTAGAGGAGAGAGTGACATAGGTTTATTCCAAAAGTAAGACCTTAACCTTAAAATCCTATAGGATGTCATTATTAGTTCTTAGTGAACTGAGGCATATTTAGAAGGAAAGGTAAAGTGTAGGTTTGAGAGAGTGCATAGTTGGATTCGGAATGTGTAAGCGAGAGGGGGAATGTAGAGGGACATGAGGAGTAGGCTCCCTAATAGGGAGGAAAGTGTTGATTGCTTGTGTTTGCACCTTGAGGGTGTGACTTGTGTGATTTATCATGATGACTGATTTTGCTGGAATGCTTGCATGACATGCCGATTTGTTTGCTTTGTTTGAATGTCTTATGTGTAGAGGTTGACTGTATTTTTTTTTAGATTGAGGATTCCTTGACAGGAAAAGTTAGAAGGGAAGTGTGGGATGCACGGGAGGATAGAGGAGGAACTTAACACCTAGAGGAGAGGGGTAACCTCAGCTCTTGGGTTAGGTTGTTTACCATGGGATAGATGTCAACTCAAAGATAATTCAAGAAATTTAATTAGGGCCTTTAATCTCAAGTCCTTGTTTCCTCTCTTTGTTTCTTGGTTAGTGCATGCCAATGTTGATTGTTGTTGTTATCCCAAATCCTATTCTCCTTAGTAGTTGCCTAGGTCATTATGTAAGCCTGGTTAGATATCGCACCAGGTGGTTAATGATTTTAATCTATTGGTGGTGAGACTAGTCAAGTCTTTTGATTTGGTTTTAGTATGCAGGAGGCAAGTTCAATCATTCATTCCCTAAGACATTAGACTAATACTCCTAGAGTCCCTAATTGGTTATTAGAAGTAACCCTGGTTCTCATAGGTACATGTTAAGTATCTAGCTATTCAATGTATTTCTGCGACTGGAATTATTGGAGGGTTTCCTAGTTTAGGGACCAAGTTGGAATTTATTGTACCTTGTTACTATAAGACTCGATACCCACCTTATCCCACCTTAGAGCCCCTATTGCTGCTCCAACCCCTTTGTGTCTACCATCTTGTGGTTCATGTTTGAGTCCTTGTTGGGCACTGTCACTTAATTAGAACCTCGTGACCAGTTTCGGTTAAGCTAGGGAGTAAACCCAAGAATGTAAGGGGAGTGAGTGATGTTGGAAATTTGGATGGTTGAGGAGTAGAGGTACTTGGTAAGTTGCAATCATGGTCAGTTCCTTCGGTTTTTAGGCCTACTTGGTTGTTGAAACCTAAGGAATGAAGCCCCTTATTGATTTAGCCAAATGTTTAGAGTAGAAGTCTCATGATTATCAGGTTTTGTGCGTAGTGCATCGTCGTCTGTTTTTCCGTGGGTAGACACTCTTGTCACCTATGTTTAGGACTATGTTCTTAGTACTCGGGTAGTGACCCATTCTCTAAGTTATTGGTGGTAGAGCCAAGTCTATAGGTTAGACTCCTCAGTCTCTTCTTTGTTGTTCCTTAGCGGGGTAGTACTCTGATTTTTGGACCCATGGAAGGAGAAAAATCTTATGGAACTTAGAATTGTTACTTAAAATTGAACTCCTACTAGGATCAATGACCAATATTTAGTTCATGTTTTGTTAAGGAATAGTGCTAAGTTTGGTGCACCGAGTCCACCACTTGATATCGAACATTCTTATTCTTTCTCGCTTATTCAAGGACCTACGTTATCCTTTCTAGGTTTTGGTGTCCCCTGACAACCGAGGCAATTGCATGCTTGTCAATTGTCGTGGTTGTTAGCTCTAGACAATAGAGGTTGATGTTGTAATTTAGAAGTGTTCGTACTCAGACTCCTAGGTTGGATCGATAGATAATTATGTTTTCTACGTTGTGCACATGATTGAGTAATAGGTACAAGCAGACCTACACACTATCGTGTTATGTATGATGAGAATGGTTTTCCCGGATGAACTATAGGAGTTTGTCCATTCTCTATCTTATGTGTATCAGAGGAGCATTGCTACCTTGGCGTGGCTCTGTATGCTACGTACACTTGGCTGCAACTTTATATTCTTTTATTTGAGACCTGTGTGTTGTTGTTTAGAAACCAGTTATGAAAGGATGTTGTTCATAAGACTATTTTCAGACCAGATAGCTTTAGAAGTCATAACATAGTTTCATGTAGTAGACTTGAAATCTTAAGGGTAATTAGAAGAGGGCCAAGCCCCTATGGGGGGTAGCCTGGTGGGAAAAATACAAACACACATAGTATGACCTAGAAGACCACTTAGAACTATCCTGAGCTTAGCTAGGTTGTTATCAACCCAAGGTTTAAATCGACTAGTAGCTGCCAAAAGTCAGGGTCCCCAGCAACTTCGACAACTTTCAGGAAAATTCCCCAAGGCGTGGTACGCGGATCTAGTAGTAAGTTAGTGGCCATGACCTGGAGTATTGTACAATCCTTTGGTATCTTAACTCAGATCGTTTAATTACCTAAGTAGTAGTTAAGTCATCCCAAAGTACGGGGTTCCCTAGAAATCCATGCTAGATGGTAAGTGATTGGGTGTCGATAAAAGGAAGGGTGAGAGATTTAATTGGTTTAGGTATAAGTTAGGCAAGAGACCGTTAAGGAATGGTGGCAGATAAGACGTAGCCTAAGGAGATGAAACGAAGAAGACTAGTTTAGGAGTGCAATCGACCCTTAATTTCCCTTAGTCGCCTTCAGGGATAGAGATACAAGAGGTTGAGCAACAAGTTAGGAGATGTCGGAAGTATCGAACCTAGTTAAGAATAAGAATGGTCTGGCGTTGGAGTAATTGGAGCGAATTTTGGGGACAAAATTCATTTTTAGGGGGGTAGAAATGTAACATCCCAAAATTTAAGAATCTAGAATTAGAATTAAAGTACCTATAATTTATTTTTATGCAAGTAATTAATAAAATAATAATAAGAATATATAATTTAATTATAATAATAATAGTAGGTTGGAAATATGTTAAATAAATGAATTATGGGGTGAGACCATATTTATAAAAATGGAGTATTTAAACCTAAATTTTATTAGAGTCAATTAAATCCCATTTTTATTGTTATGGCTATATAATTCTTTGTATTATTATTATTATTGTCATTATTATTATTAGTTTGTATTTGTATTAGTATTATTTAGTATTAATTAATTAAATGGGAAAGAAAAGAGGTAATTAGGGTTTGAGAAAAAGGGAAAGAAGAGAGGAAGGGAAAGAAAGAAGGGGGCGGCGGCTGCTGTGTTGGTGAGAAGGAGAAAGAAAGGAGGAGGAAGAAAGGAAGGAAGGGGAAAGGGAGAAAGAAGAGGAAAGGAGAGAGGAAGAAAAGAGGGAAGAAAGAAGGGAAGGAAGAGGAAGAGAGAAGGAGGAGAGAGAGCGAGAGCGAGAGAGGGAGGGATCGAGAGAGAAGGCCGCACGATGGTGCAGCCATCTCCGCCCCTGTTGATGGCGTCGACGCACGGAGGAGTGCGCAGGGAAGAGACGCGCAGCGGTGGCGCAGCGGTGGTGGGAGGACGAACGAGCGACGCACCGCCGTGAGGAAGAGGGACACTGCGCGATAGTGGCGCGATGGGGTGGAGCGACGGCGACCTGCGCGCGAGCTGGGTGGTGGTGGAGCTGACCGGACTGGGACGACAGTGGTCAAGACGGAGGCTGCAGGGGTGCTCTCCGTGGCGGAGACAGGCGCAACCGCGAGGAGGTTCGCATCGCCGCTGCAGTGGCCGCAACTTCTGGTGGCCGGGTGGCAGCGTCTCGTGGCGGAGCTCCGGCGGACTGAAGCGGCTGTGTGCGGTGGTTGGGAAAGTGGAGAAGAAAGTGCTTCGCAGCCATGACGCGTGACTCCGGTGGCTGGACGCGGTGCTTGTTCGAACGGAGGGAGTTCCACAATGGTGGTGGCGGATCTGTTCAGGTGAGCGAAGCTCACACACTCTCACAACATTTTGTATGCGTACAATCATGATCCCCACTCTTCTATTCCTTTTCCTTTAGTATTTGGTTGTTGGATTAATTCTCTTGATGATTTCGTTACGCCTTAAGATGATTTTGTTGTATGAAGATGTACGATTATAGGTTAGAATTTAATATAAAATATGCTTTCAAGGTTGCTAAATGAGAACGTAATTTCAGATTGACATTCTTGAGGTGATATGATTATCATAAGAATATTTAGACCTATTATGAGACATGTGCTATTTGTGATGTTTGAGCATTTGCATAAAGGCCTTTGGCCCCAGTTAATTAGAAAAATGAATTTGACTTCGGCTCCCAGTTTAAAGAGAATTTGAGCTTCGGCTCCCAGTTAAAAATGAATTTGGCTTCGGCCCCAGTTCACCTTAATTAATCAAGATTAGACTTCGGTCCCCAGTTAATTGGACTTCGGTCCCCAGTTAAAACACGGGTTTCGGCCCCCAGTTAATTGGCGGTGTTATGCCCAAGGAAGACGTTCCTTGTAGTCTGAGCTCAGGTCTAGCCCCAGATAGTGATAAGACCCCGTTGCCGGGTAATGCAGGTCATGCATTCATGTATAGCACATTTACTTGAGATTGTGACATTAGACATGTGAAATACTTGTGTTTAGTTAATTTGAGAATAGAAGAAGTGTTCATGTGCATTAGAATGAATTAATTGTGGTTTGTTGAATGATGTGTTGCATGTCATATGTTTGCCTCCCCACACTGCTTGCTGCATGCTTTGCTCACTGAGACCGTAGTCTCACCCACGTTTCGGGGATATATTCTAGTTATGCAGGTTAATCAGGTCTTGTATTAGAGGAAGATGGAGCGGTTGGAGCGGAACCATCCACTTCCAGTGGTCAAGAGAATTTTTATTGTTTATTAGTTGTTTTGATAGTTTAATGATGTATATATAAAGATGTTATTGGAGATTAGATTGTAGTACCTATTCAATTGATGTATGACGTAGTAGTCTTTAGTTTAGTCACAGGCCTATTATTATTGAATTGGATTAGTGGTTTTGCTATTATAAACTGCACTGGTATTTTGCTGGTTTTCAGGTGATTCTGGAAATTGGGAAATATCCAGTTTTCAGGGGAAGCTCTGCCGGATTTCCGGTAGGAGTTTATGAACTCTCAGTTTAGAATTGTGCGTCTAAATGTGATGTATGAATTATGTGGCAGTCTAAACAAACGTTGGATTGTTTAGGCTTCTTTGTATTATGTGTGTCGATATCGAAAATGGCGCTAAATAATTTCAGAAATACTAGAACAGTGTCTCCAAAGGACATTATTCTTGGATTTAGAAATTAGGACGTTACAGATATAGGGGTGGTCACATTGGTCCCTAAAAGATAATAAATTGTAAAAACGTCCCTGAGAAATAATAGCATCATTTATAAACCCTAAAAATGGTCCCTGAAAGATATAGGGTCGATCACATTGGTCCCTAAAAGATAATAAATTGTAAAAACGTCCCTGAGAAATAATAACATAATTTATTATGCTTTCTTTTTCCTCTTTGATTTCGTTTCATTCCCAAATATTGTTGGTCGACCACCTAATACATGCATATGTTTCTACTATAATGCTCTACACACCTTTTGTCTGTGTCTGCTATTGTTGGTTTTCTCTCCCTTGGCTAATGTATCATGAACTCCAAGTCCTTTGGTTTCCTCTTTCACTAGAAGCAATCCAACTGAGTGGCTGGAGAGAAACTCCAAGAGAGACAAAAGAGCTTGTCCACTGAAGTTGCAACTAATATTTTGGGAAATGACTATCAGCTCCAGAAGCATTGAAAGTGGTGAAGCCATCACAGAAGTGGGGTGTTTATTCATATGGTGTGATTTGATTAGAAATGATCACAAGGCGATTACCCATTATCCAAGTGGGTAACTCAAAAATGGACCTTGTTTAGTGGATTTAGTTCTGCATTGAGGAGAAGAAACCACTCCCGGACGAATTAGACCCATACTTGGCTGAAGATGCATATAAGGAAGAAGAGATAATTATTACAGTTTTGAAAATTGTGATGGCTTGTGTCCATAACCACCCTGATAAGAGACCTACAATGAGGCACGTGCTTGATGCTTTGGATAAATTGTCCATTTCCTCTGATTGAGAAATGTCATGTAGTTGTGAATTGTGAATCCAGCTCGTGTGAAGTTTTTGCTTTTACTATTTCTTGCCATATCATTTTTACTTCTATTTCTCTATGCTTTCTAAAGTTTTCCCCTCCTTCAACGGAATATTATTTCAGGATTCATTTCATGGTGAGCTTCTTCAAAGTCATCTTCAACAAGAAGATGATGATTTGACTCATGCACTTTTTTTGTTCTTAAAGGTTTTGGAGTTTCTTTTTATTCTTAGACTGCAGAGGAAGAGGATGCAATACGTGAGCTTCTATTGAAAGAGGAAACCAAAGGACTTGGAGTTCATGATACATTAGCCAAGGGAGATAAACCAACAATAGCACACACGGACCAGAGGTGTGTAGAACATTTTTATAGTATAAACATATGCATGTATTGGGTGGTCGACCAACAATATTTGCGAATGAAACGAAATCAACGAGGAAAAAGAAAAGCATAAAAAATGATGTTATTATTTCTCATGGACGTTTTTTACAATTTATTATCTTTCAGGGACCAATGTGATCGACCCATATCTTTTAGGGACCATTTTGAGGGTTTATAAATGATGTTATTATTTCTCAAGGACGTTTTTAAAAATTATTATCTTTGAGGGACCAATGTGACCAACCCCCATATCTTTCAGGGACCATTTTGAGGATTACTTGCAGTTCTGTTAACTTTAACAGGGGAGAGTTAACAGAATGACCTAATTGACTAACGTTACTATCTCTCAGGGATGTTTTTACAATTTATTATCTTTCAGGGACCAATGTAATCGACTCATTATTTTTCAGGGACTATTTTGAGGGTTTACTCATAAAATCATGGAAAAATTTCAAACATTGTGTTATAAATAGAACGGATGGAGAATTTTGTTGCGTATCAATAATCCGACACGGTTAAATTTAGGAAAATATATTTCTTTAACCTGTGATAGATGCATATGTAGCGACATAAAATAAAAATAAAATAAAATAAAAGTAAAAAAAAAAAGAAATAAAAAATAAAAGCAAAAGAGAGTAAAAATGAAATATGTGATAAATGATGTGATAAAAAAAATGAAATAAAAAAAATAGGTGCAGAAGGAAAAATAAAAAAGTGTTGTGTAAAAAAATTCAGAACCGTTAAATTTATGTCATACTTTATGTATAATTGATGGTAATTATTTGAGTATAAATGATATGTATTTTCCACGGAGCACATGGAGCTTGGAATATTAGCATCTTAATGTGGTCAACTTTTTTAATGGTATTTTTTCTTTTATGTAACACTCCAACTGATAACTTATTTATGGAAAATTAAATATGTGATTTCTGTTGATTTTTTGGCTTATTACTCTATTGATAATTTTAGGCCGTATGTGAGATTCTATTTATCCAACTGCTACATTATAACTAATTCTCTTTATTATTTATGTTAAAGTTAATAAATTTTAACATTAATAAATTAATAATTAAATAAATTTTATTTTCATATATTTCAAAAATACAAGATATAATCCATATTATACCAAAAAGTGATGTTACTTACAACAATATAATGTAATTTGATGTCATGAAAAAAAATTGAGAAAATTTAGTAATATATTAAGTCACTTTCAAAAAGTTATATTTTTATTTATATAAAAAATATTTAAAAATTTAAATTAAAAATGTAAGCAACGAAAAGATTTCAGAATTTTTGAAAAAAATTAACATAAAAAGAAAATTTTGAAAAAATTTATTTGAAATTATAAATAATTAAAATTGAAAGAAAATGAAAAGATAATAATATAGAAAATTAAAATAAATTAATTCAACTTTTTTATAAAAAAAAACAAAATTAACACTGATGATAGGAAATTTGAATAGTTTACATCAAATCATATATTAAAATTTTATTATCTCAGTTAAAAAAACTGTAATACATAAAAAGTACAATAGAATATCACCTCATTCTTGAAACTAGCAACTCTATTATATTTATTATATAACGATAGTTACACGTAGCTTGATTATCCAAAATGCCGTATGCACAATTTTTTATTTGGAATTCTGAAGCCTAATCAGCAGAAAATGATTTAACTTTTTTATTTGTTCATCAATGACTCAAAATCAATTTACTCAAAATTTTAATTTTCGTCAATTTAATTTTTTCAAAAGGTTAATGGGCAACTGACACGACCCGTAACTTGCATGGCTAACTGAGTTGACATTTGACAAAATGCTAAGAGCATATTTGGAAGATGACCTTTGCTTCGCTGGAATCAAATTAAGTAAATATATATAATTTATTTGTTATATTAATATTTTAGTTGTTATGAATTAAAATTAATTTTATTCCTAAATTCATATTTAACTGAACGTGATAATTTATGTTTTTTGTTATTGATTTAAATTTTATTATAAAATTTATTTTTAAAAAGTTCTTAAACACAAATAATATCAATTAAAATCCGTTTTTAAACAAAATCAATTTCCATAATTTTAAAAAAACCAAACGGTATTTAATTGTAAATCTGTAATGAAAATGAACTGTGATCTTGACTTTACCGTTTAAATAAAAAATTAATTTACAAAATTCCAATTAAATTTAAGTTTATAAACACAAATAGCTGCTACTTAAAAAATACTAGATCCAATATTTTAGCTATAGTGGATTGTAATGACTACGCTACATCTATCAAATCCCCATTTTCAATGATAACGCTACGTGGATGCATCCCATCGACAAAAACAGCATAAAAACGCTTGGTTGATTTTTTATTTTTTAAATTTTTGGGCAGCTATAATATGACGACGGGTTTGGGATCGACGGAGGAGGAACGGTGGCCATATAAAGAATTGAGCTTTCCAGATGTGAATATCACATCTAAATTTTAAAAGATTTGATCTGGTGGCAGCGTTGATTTGTTGGATTTAATTTTTAAATTACATAATAACTAATTTATTTATTTTCTTTTTTGCTTTTTTTTAAGCAGATTTTCCCATCAGCTCTTTGATATGTTGTGCTTGTTTAGTGAGCGTATGTATGGAATTATGACTATATATAGCTATAATAATAATAAGTGAGTAACGATAATCATGAATCACAAGGCTGTAAAATGCATCGTTGTCTTTGTCGCTTATTTAATTTCAATATTTCATCACGCACACACAGCACAGCACGAAATGACGAATGCCACAAAATTCAAAAGGGTTTACCTTTTTTTTGGGTCCATATGGACCTACCTTCCGGCGAATAAGAAGAGGCTACGATTTACTACTCCGAACTTGAATATAAGCAAAAATAACTAAATTCACATTTATTAAGAAAATTAGTTAAATTCATTAAAATTTTTTGGTATCATGTCAAAAGTACTTGCATTGTCTAAATTACCCTACATTCAATTTTATTGAAAATTGTTTCAAGTGGACATATTCTCTTTCTATTGGCACATGATTCATTAAATAAAGTAGTTGGAAAGTAAAATTTGAATTAAATATAGGGTATTTTGGGTTTATCTCATTAAATAGGGTAAAATTAGTTAAGATTTGCTTATATTTTAGTCCACCAAATGTAAATTTTTTTTACTTATATTTAAGTCCGGAGAGAGTACTAGTTTATTAAACAAACAAATCAAGAGCATGCTTAATTTTCTGATAACTTTTACAGCTCCAATAATGCCTCATTGTGCCTGCCTTTGTATTCATCGTAATAAATCCTCAATTTCATCCCCAAACTAATCATTTTTTTCTAATTAATTTTTAAATTAAATTAATTATATAAGTAGTACTCAAATTTTTAAATATTCATTACATTAGTCTTTTAACTTTCACATTATATTAATTTGTTGAAGGACTAGTATTATGGATATTTAAAAGTTCGAGAACTAATTTTGATTTTTATTTATTTTAGATATTGAGTAGGTAGGAGAGAGAGTAATACTTCTAGAACAAAAGTGGTAGTTTATTCTACACCTTTCATCTTTTACATGTTAAAAAAAGAAAATTAAGTACATCTCATATACAGAGGAGTGGATAGATATACAAATAGAGAGATATGAGTGAAATTAAGAAATGTTATGGATAATATATGTAATAAAAAATAAACATAAAAAAGGAATAAAAATAAATATGTAAAAAAGAATATATAAAATCATATTATTCTATTCTATTTATTATTATTTGGTAATAGGGAGGACAAAGCTCAAAGAACTACACAGGAACTCTTTTAGGCAGAGAAACACTTATGGGCTTTAAGGACTTCTCCCTCATGAACACAACTCTCCTAGCAAAGCAAGCTTGGAGGGCTTATACTGACCCCAATTCCCTTTGGGCAAAAGTTCTAAAAGGGATCTACTTCCCGGACACATACATCATTCATGCAATTAGAAAAAGAGGTGATTCCTGGGTTTAGGCCAGTATTTGTCACGAAATAGATGCTCTCAGAAAATCAGGCAAATGGTTAATTGGCTCAGGGAAAAATGTCATAATTCAAAATGATTGTTGGATGATTTCAGGGGAAAAAGCTAATCCTAGAGAAGGCTCGAATATTCTCACAGTGGGGGATTTAGTGGATCATCAATCTGGAACTTGGATTACCACCTCAGTCATTGCGAATTTCCCACCATCGCAGGTACAAAACATTCTGTCTACACCCTTAGGCCAACCTACAAGTGATGATGTTTTCTTCTGGCCCTTGACACAGAATGGGTGTTACACGGTAAAATCTGGCTACTATTCTCTAAAAAAAGTCGAAAGAAGAGGTACTTTTAAGGGCTGCCTCAACATCCCTACCTCAAGGAGAGCTCTGGGTCAAAGATTTGGAATTTGGGGATCCCTCAGAGAGTCAGAGATTTTTTCTTGGAAGGCCTACCTAAACATCCTACTTGTTAGAGCTAATTTATACAAAAGAAGGCTGACCCACAATCCTATGTGTTCTGTTTGTGAGCAGGAGGAGGAAACCATTGAGCACCTACTACTATTTCTGCCCCTGGACTCAGCCAGTTTGGTTTGGATCCCAGTTACACATGTCCCCATCTAGAATTGGAATGCCTGATTTTGCCTCATGGCTACTCCAGAAACTTACAGAATTCCAGCAGTGGGAGGATAAGGGGAGATTTGCAGGGGCTCTTATTGGGTGTTTGGTTTGGTGTATTTGGAAGGGGAGGAATAGCTCAATTTTTGAAAATGTGAAACCCAATCCTACTAAGACCCTAATCAGAACCAATCTACTTATCACAAATAGCAGCAATTATATCATAAAGGAAAATCCCTCAGCAAAGAATATTTTCAAACAAAGCCATACATGGAAAGCTCCTAAATAGAGTATCACAAAGATTAACACAGATGCAAGATTCTCTACCCTGACAAAAAAAGGGTGTTAGAGCTATTCTAGCTAGGGATTGTAATGGTTCTATTGAGTTTGGGCATACCTTTAAATTCCATGCTCCTTTGGCTATCTCAGCAGAGGCCCTTACGCTCAGGGAAGGTGTCATATTGGCCCATAACCTTGGGGTTAATAAGGTTGTCTTCGAGAATGATTCCTTGCTCCTTATTGAAGCCTGCAGAGATGGAAGGCACATAGGTGAGATTACCCTATTTACCCAAGAAATCAATCAATTAAAACCCCTATTTCTCACTATGGATTTACCTAGGTTGGTAGACAAGGTAATAAAGCAGCACACTGTATAGCATTAATGGAAGAAAGCTCGTCCTTTCCCCGGAACTGGGCTTTTCATCCTCCACCAGAACTTCGCAGTTTGCTATATGCATATCTCCGTGGGAATCATCCTTCGCATCCAAGCGCACCTGCCCCTCAGCATCAGGATGGCGTCGTGTTTGCTCAACCTCCCAGTTCCTCCGGTTTGGGGAGGAGTAGTAGATCGTTATGAGATCGACTTTATTTCTGGCCAATGCAGGCTCTCTCTCATTTCTGCAGTTTAGAGCGAATCTAGGGTTTTCATCTTGTTTATTCACTTATCTGTGTGTAATTACCTTGGGTGTTTGTCACGCGTATCTAGTGCTAGATTTCCTACCTTTTGTCTGATACTACAGCTGTTGTTGGGCTCAGTGTTGGGCCCCCCTTGTAATTGCCTTTCAGATAATTTGAATCCATCATTTCTTTACCAAAAAACAAAAGGCAGAGAAACACTTATAAGGTCCTAGAATATGAGATTTGAAACTCCCATAGAAGAAGAATGAAAAACATGAAGGCCTAAAGGTAAATTAAAGGAATGAGAAGTTAGCCACTCTATTTCCTTCTCTATAATTGTGTGTATTGTTATTTTTTTCTTTTTTTAGAAAAAAATCAAGAAGTCAGCCAACTTGAGTAAGCTCTTATCTAGGAACATTTTCAAAGAGCTAAACATACGTTTAGAATAAAGAAGCAAGTTTGTGTAGAATTTATTCTAATACGTGTATAACAATGGAAAATACCACTCTGAACAATGGCTCAGACTATGAGTGTGTTTGATAAAATTAGCTGAAAGCTGAAAAGCTCGCTGAAAGCTTAAAGCTAGCTGAAAGCTGAAAAGCTATTGAATGTGTTTGGTAAAACTAGTTGAAAATGGGTAAAATGACATTTAAGGACAACATTAATTATTAAATAATGATAAGTGGAGGTGGTTGAGGGCTAAACTTGTAATTAATTTTCAGCTAGTAGCTGAAAATTGGAGTTTTTTTTTAAAAAAGTTACCCCAAGTAACTTTTTAAGAAAAACTTCTAGCTACCCAAAAAAGTTACCTTTTCAAACACTGTTAAAATGGTTTTAGCTACTATTTTCAACTTTCAGCTAGCTGAAATGGCAAGCCAAACACACTCTATATTGTTCATAAATGAGATATTTGTTTATTCTCTCAACTCTTATCTTAACAGTGTGTTTGGTAAAACTAGCTGAAAAGTTGGTAGAAAGTTTAAAGCTAGCTGAAAGCTGAAAGCTGAAAAGCTTAAAGTTAGCTGAAAACTGAAAAACTAGCTGATTTGATTGAATGTGTTTGGTAAAAGTAGCTGAAAATAATAAAATGACATATAAGGACATTATTAATTATTAAATAATAATAAGTGAGAGTGGTTGAAGGATAAATTTGAATTTGTAATTAATTTTCAGCTAGTAACTGAAAATTGGAGCTTTTTTGAAAAAAAAAAACTACCTCAAGTACCTTTTCAAGAAAAACAAGTAGCTATAACAAAAATATCCATTATGTATGATTATTTTTTCTTTTAAAATAAAAAATATCAATTTAAGACAATCATTTAAAGGTGGAGTATGTAACTCCGGCCCACGCCCAGCTATAACAAAAACTAGTATTTATTTCGTATAATGCACGAAAAATATTTATTTATTTTATATAATTATATCTTTAAATATATATAATTATAAATAAATACAGGATTAAATAAATATATTTTTAGTGTAAAAAATTTATATTATATCTAATGATATATTACTATATTATTTATTAAATTTAATTAATAATAATATCATATATATTTATCAAATAATGTGACAACACATTATTTGATGTCTTGTAATAAATTTTATAGTAAAAATATATTTATTAAATTCATAAATTAAATATATTAAATATAAACTATAAATTATATGATAAATTTAAAATGAATTTAAATTTGATATATAGATTTTATAGAATAATTAGTTTGAACTAAAGATCTTATTTGAATATATATAAATACATGTGTGTGTGATCATTAATATTAATATCATATTACTCAACAGTTAGATTTGTAAAATTAATACTTGTATTAAAAGTTATTAAATGGAGTAACTCACAAAGAGTTATTCTTAATGTAATTTGATCCCCACTCATATCTCTCTGTGTATATATATATATATATATATATATATATATATATATAGTGGCGGAACTTGAACAAAAATATTGGGGAGTCAAAATAATATTTCAATATATGAATTAAATATGTAATATTATATAAGGAAAAATATGTTTTTCGTCCCTATAGTTTCAATCAACTTTGGTCTTCGTCCCTGTACTTTAAATCCTTTGTTTTTTGTCCCTGAACTTTCTAAACCCCCAAATAATGGTCCCTGGCCGTTAGTGAGATTTGTTAAGGTGATGAGTCGGGTAACATAAGTTACATGTTAGCCTCAATAGTGGGCCTCAAATAGCTGATTCATCTAATAAATCTTTTTTTATTAATTTTTTAATTATTAAAATAATCATAATTATGAAATTAGGTTTTTTATCGGGTAAAATTGTTCAGGTAAAAATCCTAATTTAGCAATTAGAATTATTTTAATAATTAAAAATTAATAAAAAAAGTTAATTAGATGATCAGTCAATTATTTAGGACTCACTATTGAGGCTGACATGTAACTTTTGTTAGTCAACTCATCTGGTTAACGGATCTCACTGACGGGCAGGGACCACGGTTTGGGGGTTTAGAAAGTTTAGGGACAAAAAACACAAGATTTAAAGTACAGGGATGGAGACTAAAGTTGACCGAAACTATATGGACGAAAAACATATTTTTCCCTATTATATATCTAAAATATAGACTTTAAATCATAAAAATATTACTACCTTTGTTTCTATTTAACTGTCGATGTAGACAAACAAAAACGCAGAAATTAAGGAATGCAATCATTACTCTTATTTTTATGGAAATAAATTTTAAACATTCTGTTTTACCTTTTTATCTCTCTTATTACTATTGGGTCTCATTAATCTTTACTAGTGGGTCATTTATTAACATAAGGGTAAAATGGAGAGAAAAACGTAATTATTATTTGCATTTGGTTTGTAAGTGGATAAATAAATAAAAACATTTTTTTTCTTCAAGAGTAGATAGTTAAATAGGAACGAAGGTAGCATCTTTTGTACTTTTTGTAGGATCCTCCTGAGAAAATTCATGAATTAAGAAACTTAATTGATCCAGTTAGTAACATTAAATTTGTTAATAATTAGTATTATTTTTGCAAAATTATTCTTATAATTATTGGGACTCATTATTTATTCTTAGCACCTAATTTATTAATGTATTTTCATCAAGTCTTCCTCTTTCTACATTTATTGTTGGTTGACTAAAAAACTATTAAATAAATATAAATTTTTTTGTAAAAAATAAATAAATTAATTTAATAGATAATTTGGATGAGGCGAAACCAAAGTTCACAAAAGGTCCAATAAAAATGGCTGGAGGTAGTAATTTTAAAACAAATAAAGTTGTCCCTAATTTAAAAATTTGTTGAACATAACATTGAAGAGTATGACATCTCATATGTTATTAAACTCAATAATTAAATGATATAATGACATCTTTTATGCAAAGGTTAAGTACTTCGTCTCCCCTTTAATTTTCACCAACTCCCTTAAGTGCTTATGACATAAACTCTCATGTGATAAAACCTTATTAAATAAACGCTTAATTAAGTTATTTTTTCAAATACACCATTAATTCTCATATTTATTTTTTTCAAACTTGAAACCTGAATTGCCTACCTAATTAGCTAAATATTTTTTTATTCATTTAAAACTTTTTAACTTATTATGCATTTTAATTTTAGTACATGGAAATCTTCTATATTTTGTCTTTCTCTTTTCAATTTATTTTGGCCTCTTCGTCCAATGTTAACAAATGTTTTTTTATTCATGTTTATTATTCAACTATTATGATATTTTAAATAAAGAGATTCATAGGAGATATGAAAATATAATTGTAGAAAATGTTAAATGTTAATTCGATACTATTTTATTGTTTGGAATTGATTTAATTATTACCTAGAATCATTGAAAAATAAAGAATTTTTACATTACTTTAAAAAAAATTATATATATAAAAGATAATATATGAGGATAAAAAACATAAAATTATAATTTTTTTATTTTTTATTTTAACTTGATGAGCGAAACCAAAATAACCCAATCTTAATTAAATTCATTTGGTTCAAATTGACTAAAAGTATTTTTAAAAATAAAATTAACTCAATTAAATGTAATCAGTTTGAAATTTTTAGCACCAAATGTCCAAATCCAAATCAAAACAGGCTGTGAACCCATAAAAGAAACTATATTTAGGATGGAAAAGGTTATTAAGCCATTAAAGTCGACATAACTTTTTATCCTCTTTCATAGATTAATACGAAGGTGGTGATATATTAGAGGATTTGATCCTTTCAACCTTTATGATGGAAAAAGTCTTTACCCATTCTCAGTCAATGTCGCAAATTGAAGGGAATCAGAAAATATACGGGTGTCATTGAAAACTTGGACCAGTGCAATCCTAATCCTAAGGGCATGTTTGGTTTACATTTTCATTTCCTGTTTCCATTCTGTTTCCTGTTTTTTGAAATTTTACAAAGGAAAAACTGGAAATACTGGAAACAGTAAATTTTTGTTTCCAGCATTTCCAGTTTTTCCTTTACAAAATTTCAAAAAACAGGAAATAGAAAATGAAAACAGGAAATGAAAATGCAAATCAAACAGATCCTAAGCTTTTTAATCATTGAATTTAAATTAATTTCCCATTTTTTTTACTATGTCTATAATTAAATCCCAAAATCTAAATTTTATATAAATTTTTAAAAGATAAGTATCAATAAACTGAAATTTAAATTTATACACATAAAAATATTAATTTATCAAATAATAATTTAAATATATTAAATTTAATTTATAAAAACTCATGCATTGTATGGACTATTAATTATTAGTTTAAAAAACTCTCAAATCACGCTGACAATTCATTATTCATCTAAAACAAGAATGGACGATAATTGATAACATTAAAATATGCAAATACAACCCAGGGACAAGGACAAAGTTTTCTATATGAGAGGTCATAACTTCGAACACCTACTTAACTTCGAACACCTACTTGTTTTCTTGGGGTGACTTAAATATAAGTATTGGGGGTACTAGAGGTCTTTCCTGCCTTGTACTGAGGTGTCACCCTCTCACCCTAAATTTTTTATACCAAAAGTGATGGTGGTATATTCTCTTTACTTTAAAATTTCAGGACATTTATCATATAAAAATTTATATTTTTCTATTCATAGACAACATTCAAATGTGTTTTATAGAGTGGCGTAAACATTACAATGACACTGACACTTAACAATTAACATCTACCTGTATTCATTCATAAAAGCCGTAGTTGTTTTGTGTTGAGTGGACATCGCGGGTACATAAAAGTCCTTCCTTTCCTTATCAGTACTCGCTCTCACTCCCTAGTCCCTACCTCTGTTCCCAACTTCCAAATGGAACCAACCAATCCAGAAATCTCTGTTGAGGTTCCTCCATACCTACGAGTACACAAGGATGGGACTATTGAGAGACTAGCCGGCACCCAAGTTGTTCCTGCGGGCTTTGATTCCGAAACCAACGTAGTTTCCAAAGACATCGTCATCATACCAGAAACTGGTGTCACAGCCAGGCTATATTGTCCCAATTTCACCCCCAAAAATGTGAAGCTTCCTTTAGTTCTCTACTTCCATGGTGGGGCCTATTGCATCGCTTCTCCCTCCGAGCCCCTCTACCATAACTCCCTCAACAAACTCGTAGCTGAGGCTAATGTTGTTGCTGTCTCAGTTAATTATCGGTTAGCACCAAACATCCACTTCCAGCTGCATACCAAGATGCTTGGGCTGCGGTTCAATGGGTTGCCTCTCATGCTTCCCAAGATGGTGAAGGGCATGAAAACTGGCTCATGGAAAAAGTTGACTTTAGCAGGGTGTTCTTAGCAGGTGATAGTGCAGGTGCCAACATTGGACACTACATGGCTGTGAGGTTGCATGTTCTGAGCTCTGGTCAGTTCAAGGTCCCAGGTCTTATCATGGTTCATCCTTATTTCTGGGGGAAGGAACCAATTGGTGTGGAGATAACTGATCCAGAGAGGAAGAAAATGGTGGACAAGTGGTGGGATTTTGTTTGTCCATCTGATAAAGGGAATGATGATCCACTAATTAACCCGTTTGTGGAGGAAGCTCCAGATCTTAAAGGTGTGGGTTGCAACAAGGTGCTTGTTACTATTGCTGAGAAAGACATACTGAGGGAAAGGGGGAAGCTTTATCATAAAAAATTGGTGAATAGCGGTTGGAAGGGAACGGCTGAGTTTTATGAGACTCGAGGGGAGGATCATGTCTTTCATATCTTCAACCCAAATTCTGACAAAGCCAAGAGCTTGATTAAACGCATAGCTGCTTTCATCAATGAACAGTGAAGCTTTATAAGTGTGTTGGAGTGTAATAAGTGTAAGGAAAGCTACAGCTATCAGTTGCAGTTGTGTTTTTAATTAAAGAAAGTTGACTCAAGGTGGTTTACCTTGCCTCCACTAGTGAACAGATCTCTGATTTTGTGCTCTCATATTTCACTGTTAGAAATTCATACAACTTGTTTTGCTTCCCTGTTCCAATTATGTTATATGCGTTATTACATAAGAGAAATATGGTGATTCTACAAAAAGTTGATAGTGGCAGGGGCGGTGTCAACTGCCTACCAAAACAAACATTTGTATAGTAAGAATCATGGTGGCTATCACAGGATGCAGGGGTTTCCAAGACTTATTATAGTGCTTAAAATATCATTCTCAAAGTAGAGTATATTTCCAGATTTACTAAATCCGTATCAGGAGAATCTCATATTGACTTTGAGCATCTATATTTAGTTGTTGGTAGGTACAGGAGAGTAGTTTCAAACATGCACCCATATTCAGAAAGGAAAAGTAAAATTTAAAGAAAAGAAAAAAAAAAAAAGCAGAGTGGGGGAGAAGAGAAATAAAGAATAGAAAATAAATATAGACATATTCCATTTTCAGAATCTCCACTAACCTGAATATCTGTTTATTATTTTTAGAATGTGCCAAAAAAAAAGTCTCTGTGTTAACTATTAGACCATTTCTTCTTGTGAAGGTTAAGCAACAGTCTCTTCAAGTTCACTCTTCATGTAATTAATGGCCATGGAGTAGTGATGTCAGTTAAGGCCATGGATCAGAATTCAGAGTCTAAAATAAGAACAAGGATAAGAGTAAAAATCAGAAACACAGGACAAAGAGAACGGGTAAAAGCCCGCTTTAGAATGGAATTTGCACAATACTTACTTGGATTGATGGCTTATTTAGATGGCCAAAGTTCGATGTGATTAATCAATCGGAGACATCAATATTACCTTGCTTTAACATTGTGAAGAGGATCCACCGCCACATCCACAGTAAGTTGATTCAAAGTCTCAAAACTCGCAATACATGAAGAGACAGTAGAATATGTTATATGCCTATGAATTTATAAATAAATGATAGCACTATCTAAAACAAGGAGTTGCCACTTACCATGGATCTATGACTTACTTTATTAAATTCCATATTTCATTCTCTCTCATAAAAACTCCTATATCTAGCCCTCTAGCTGGCTAGCCGCTAGTTTCAATCACTTATGAATCGGTGATTCATAATTTAGAATTCAAATTGTATTGGAATGCAATATAGAACAGGACTAAAGCAGTTACATCACCATACAAAGACAGAAGAGGCGTTCTCATCTCTAATGCGAAGAAACTTTTCATTTGATTATTTGGGAAGTGAAACAATGGTATTAATAAATTAGTAACAAGAAGTAGGTTCCATTCAATCATGTAGGTTCATTCAATTCTATGATCCTATTTTAAACCATTCAAAAATGCCGTTTCATTCCACATCCCTTCATTCAAAGAAATTGCAAACATAGCATAGTTTTAAACACGAAAAACAATGCATCATCGCAGAAAAACGACTCCAAGAGTAAGGAAAATCGCAGGAAAAGGGGAAAAAATATTCGGAGTCTGTTTGAGCATATCTTACGGAGCATGTTAGTCTGAAAAACACGATGAAGGATTTCAACACTAACATCGGTACCAATCTGTCAGCAGCATGGTAAAAAATATGTATAACATATAAAGGGAGATAGTATATATAATATAACTCAACGAAACTACAATTTGGATTCAATTTCAGACATCCACAAGAAAACAATAAAAATACATACCGTTCCGGGACACTACCGGAGATGACCTGCCACCAACACATGCCGACATGATGTCGACATGACCTAGTAATCAGGAGATCCGACGTCACCAGGTCGACATCAACATCACAAGGACTTTGCATGCATTACGATATGACGACACGTTATCTGACATCACTCCCGGACCCCGACATCTCAACATAACAATGACGTCCCGCGCGTATCGACACGTCCCTGATAGCGCGTGATCACGACGATTACGGAAGACCGTTATGGACATAACAACTTTTCCCGCCATGTTTACTCTATATATACCCCGGAATAACACACTTCAGGTACGCATTCTGTTGATACCTACTGTTACTCTGTTGAATTGATATCTTACGTTGAGCGTTGGAGTCCCTGCAGGTACACCCTGCCCCGTCGCGAATCGTTATCGATCGGCATCATCGAATCTTTCTTCTACGCTACCAGTCACCTCAGGTTCTCTGAAGATCAGTGGCGCCGTCTGTGGGAATCGAAGTTTTGAACAAGATTCCCGTTCTTGGATCCTCAGAGACCGGAAACTCATATCCTTGACGTTTGCTTTCAGAAGAACCAATCATGGTAGGGACCAGAAGCACATCCTCTGCCCGTTCCGTCCCGATAAACAATTCTGCACCTGGGTTAACCTCAGCAACGGGTCCTGCAGTCATATCTGCGGCAACTGGTGCGTCGTCTCCGCCACCGCAGGAATACCACCCCCACATCACCCGGGAACCGTTCGTCCCAGGACGATCGCCCAGTACGCACAACAGTGCTGGGGACGGCCCCACCAACATCTCCGCAAGAACCACCAGCGCTTGACCATCTCCTGGAAATCATTCCGCCGCCAAGAGGAGCTTCTTGGGGAATATTTGCGCCGCCTTGAAGGTCTTGGAAACTGATCGCCATGCACAGGCAATGCAATCGACGGATTTTTGACGAAAGCCGCCAAGAACCGCGCCCCGTCATCGGCGGCCAGCAGAACAACGAAGGCCATCCCTCTCCTCCGCAAAATAACCATCACCTTCAAACCGCCGTGTGCCGACGTCACCCCAAGCCTCAGCTCAATCCGTGCACTCAAACACTCGCCCTCAAGCAGAAAAGTCTCGGGCGGAAGAAGAAATCCCGCAACGCGACGGACGACGAGGGTAATACAAGTTGTATTGTCGTTTTCAGAACGAATTATGCCTTTTTCCGTGGATAAGCGATTTGAGAAGGTCCCAGTACCGGAGCTCTACGACGGAATGGGAGATCCCTCGAAAACCTCGACATCTATGAGTTAGCAATGTCCATTCGAAACGCTCAGGACCTATAATGTGCAGGGTATTTCCGCTTTCTCTCAAGAAAACGGCCCTAAGGTGGTTCCAGTCTTTTGCCACCCCGCTCTATTAATACATGGTCCGACTTGCGGATTCATTACCAGCTTCACCACCAGCAAAGTCTAGCCGAAAAGAGAAGCTTCGCTGAAGCAGATTCGGCAATGAGCCGCAGAATCCTTACGTGATTACATGAGCAATTCACCAAAGAGGCCCTATTGGTCCAGGGACTGCAACCCGGAGTACAACTCATGTTGGCCAAGGACGGCCTAATAGCTCACTCCCCTTTCTAGGTCGACTTGTCCAAAAGAAACCAAACAGCATGGAGGAGCTACTCCAGCTGGCCGAGGAGTATATAAGCCTAGAAGACGAGGAACTTGCACTCAAGACAAAGGATGCCAACCCCGGGCAGACACAGAAGGATCCCGGAGCAAAAGGGAAAGGACCTCGACAAGACAAAGGAGACAAAGAGTCCCTGGGACGTTACACATCTTATACTCCCCTCAACCTGCCGCGTGGGAAAATTCTCAATGAGATCCTGAACGTCGAGGTTTTTGAGGCCGGCATGAGAAGGTCGCGACCCATGAAAGTCGGCCCCGACACTGACAAGTCCAAGTACTGCCGTTACCACAAATCCCAGGGCCATGACACCAACCACTGCATAAGCCTAAAGGACGCCATTGAAGAGTTGATCCGACGAGGGAAGCTCGACAGGTTTAAAAGGGAACAGCCGCCCACGTCCCAGCAAACAGGAGATTGTAAAAGGAGCTTCAGAAACGATGAACCTCGACGAGAATCTAGTCGACGTGAACGTAGCAGGTCACGAACACGATTCACCTCGGCGAGAGAGATCGACATCTCGCAGGACGTCACATGATCACTCTCCTCCTTCCTCAGCAAGAAAAGATCGTCGAAGGCAGCCTTCTTCCTCTAGGCAGCGATTGCCGCAACCTGAGTCCCAATCTCCTAAGCACCCCGTTGATTTATGTCATTGCAGGAGGTTTTGCCGGTGGAGGAGAGTCAAATAACTTCCGCAAGAAGCATATGAAAGAGGTGTTATCAGCCTCATCCTCCTCGTCCCGAGGGGGACGTATCGGCCACAAAAGAAAGCTGCCGCCACTCACGTTTTCCGACGAGGACTATGGCCCCGTGATCCTGGGGCATGACGACCCGCTCCTCATTACGGTGTTCATGGCTAACCATGAGGTCAGAAGAATCTTCATTGACCAGGGAAGCTCCGCTGATGTTCTATTCCTTAAAATGTTTCACCTCCTTCAGATCCTTGAATCCGACCTCCTTCCATACAAGGGTGCCGACCTGATTGGTTTTATGGGGGATAAGATTCGCCCTAACAGTTATGTAGAGCTCCTCGTCACCTTCGGCCAGCTTCCTCTCTCCAAGATAGAAAAAGTCCGGTTTCTTATAGTAGACTGCCCACAACCTATAACGCCATCCTCGGCAGGCCGACATTAAACAACATAGGGGCAATAATCTCCACGAATCATCTGGTCATGAAGTTTTGGAGTGACGCGGGTGATGTCATCAGTCTCCGTGGTGACCAGGTTATGGCGAGATCGTGTTACAAGGAGTCTTTGAAGATCGCCAGGCCAGATAAAGGCATAGTTTCAGAAAAGGCTGACAGCCCAGCGACGGCCGAGGTATTGCTAGCTGACCTCGATGTTCGAGAGGACTTCGCCGAAACGAGACCGGTCCCAGAGGGCGACTCGAAACCCCTACAGATCGGATCCTCCCCGGAGCAGGTCGTGATGGTGGGTTCCGGCATGACATCCCAAGATGAAGAGGCACTCTGCACTCTCATACGCCGGAATTCAGATTTGTTCGCATGGACAGCTGCCGACATGCCAGGCCTTGACCCCGACATCATTTGCCACCGCCTTTCGGTAGATCCCAGAATCAAGCCTGTAGAACAAAGACGTCGCAAGATGTCGGCTGACAGAGCCGAAGCAGCTACGCAACAGGTCTCCGAGCTGCTGGACGCTGGCTTTATTAGGGAAGTTAAATACACTACGTGGCTTTCTAATGTAGTACTTGTAAAGAAACCCAACGACAAGTGGCGTATGTGTGTAGATTACACCAATCTAAATAAAGCTTGTCCCAAAGTTTCGTATCCGCTGCCTAACATCGACCGTTTGGTCGACCAATCTTCTGGTTATCGCCTTTTATCGTTCATGGATGCTTATTCCGGTTACAATCAATTTCCAATGTATCCCCCCGACCAGGAAAAAAACGGCGTTCATGAGCGACCAAGCGAACTATTGTTATCGAATGATGCCTTTCGGCCTGAAGAAACGCCGGTGCCACCTATCAGCGAATGATGAATACCGTCTTCGCGATCAGATTGGGAGGATCGTGGAAGTATACGTTGATGACATGATCGCAAAAGCACCACTGATGGTAACCATCTCCGCGACCTTGGCGAGATCTTTGATCAACTTCGAAAGTACAATATGCGCCTGAATCCGAAGAAGTGCACTTTCGGGGTCCGAGCCGGCAAATTCCTGGGTTTTATGTTAACAGAACGTGGAGTAGAGGCCAACCTCGACAAATGTCGAGCCATCCTTGAAATGAAGAGCCCAACCACTGTAAAAGAGGTCCAACAACTAACCGGAAGGATGGCCGCCCTTATGAGATTCATCTCGAGGTCCGCATCTCGAGCACTCCCGTTCTTTCGACTACTAAAAAAAGGAAGACTTTTTGAATGGAACCAAGACTGTGAAGATGCGTTTCAACAGATATAGGGCATATTGGCATCTCCCACATCCTGTCCAAACCTAATCCCGGAGAAAATACTATATCTTTACCTTTCTGTCGCGGAAGAAGCAATAGCCTCTGTCCTGGTCCGCGAGCTCGAATGGGTACAACATCCAGTCTTCTTTGTAAGTAAGGCGCTGCAAGGCCCCGAGCTCCGATACCCAAAAGTCGAAAAAATCGCCCCGAGCCTCGTTGTTACAGCACGACGACTACGACAATACTTTTAAAGCAAATCAAATTGTGGAGCGAACCAATCAACCAATCCGACAAGTCCTCCACCGACCTGATCTAGCCGGCAGAATGGTATCTTGGGCAGTGGAGCTCTCAGAATTCGGGGTGACCTACGAACCGCAACAGGCAATCAAGGCTCAGGCGCTATCAGACTTTGTAGCTGAATTGACCCCAGCACACCCCAACTCGGATGAATGGTGGGAACTGCATGTCGATGGTTCATCCAATCCCAGAGGCAGTGGTGCCGACATCCTTCTGGAGAACCCACAAGGAGTCATGCTAGAACACTCCCTGAGCTTCTCATTCACTACTTCGAACAATCAGGCAGAATACGAGGCGGTAATTGCCGGCCTCCGAATGGCGTCCGAATTAGGAGCATCCCGGATCAAGGTTTACAGCGACTCCCAGCTTGTGGTATCTCAGGTAAATGGAGACTACCAGGTCAGGGATCCACTGCTCCTCAAATATCTTGAGGTGGTAAGACGCATCATTCCCAGCTTCTTGCAAGTCGAGATCCATCACATTCCTAGGGAACGAAATGCCAGGGCCGACATCCTTTCCAAACTGGCCAGCACAAGGTCATCCGGGAACAATAGGTCCGTCATTCAGGAAGTCGTGACCACACCTACCGTAATGCTAACCATCAACACAAATAGATGCTGGTACACCGACATCCAGAACTACTTGGAAGATGGGACACTCCCCAGCGACCCCGACCAAGCACGCCGTATACAAAGGCAAGCGACACGGTATTGCATAATCGACGGATGCCTCTATAGGAAAGGCCTGGCGCAACCATTGATGAAGTGCATCTCGGGTGATACGCTCGACTATGTAATGGCGGAAGTACATGAGGGCGTATGCAGACACCACCCCGGGGGGCATTCCCTAGTCCGCAAGATCCTTCGCGCAGGCTATTATTGGCCTACTATGGAGGCAGACTCAATGAAGTATGTCAAGAAATGCTCACAATGTCAAAAACATGCCGACATCCACCGGGATCCCGTCGAGACGTTGACATCTATTCTAACCCCTTGCCCATTCTTTTGGTGGGGCGTAGATATTTTGGGGCCATTCCCCCAGGCTCCGGGGCAGTTGAAGTATCTCGCAATAGCAGTCGACTATTTTACCAAGTGGATCGAGGCCTTACCACTTCCAAAGATCACCGGGAAAAACCTCTCGAAGTTTATCTACCGATTCGTGATCTGCAGGTTCGGGATCCCGAACACCGTGGTGACGGACAACGGCACACAGTTCACCGACAAGGGATTCCGAGAGCTTATGTCCGATTTCCACATTAATCACAGGTTCTCCTCAGTAGAACACCCCCAGACCAATGGCCAAGCCGAAGCCGCCAACAAGGTGATCCTCAAAGGACTCAAAAAACGTCTCGACACCACCAAAGGACTCTGGGCAGACCAGTTACCCAATGTCTTGTGGGCCTATCACACCACTCCCCACTCCACGACCGGAGAAACACTGTTTCGTCTAGCCTATGGAGTCGACGCGGTCATCCCGGTAGAAGTCGGCGAGCAAAGCCTCACGCTCCAAAAGTATGACTTGAAAACTAACGGCCAGAGGCTTCGAGAGGAGTTAGATCTGATCGAGGAAGTCCGGGAAATGGCCTCGATCCGTGAAGCGGCAATCAAGTCGCGATAAGCCAGACGACATGACAAGACAGTCGTTCCACGAACCTTCGACGTCGGCGATTTGGTATTACGAAGAGCGGACGTCAACAACAAGAATGCCGCCCAAGGAAAGCTGGCCGAAAACTGGGAAGGGCCATACCGAGTCACGGCCAGCACGGGAACCGGGGCCTATCGTTTTGAAACGCTACCCGGAGAACCCATACCTCGGACCTGGAACGCGGATAAACTCCGCAGGTATTTTAGTTGATTCGCAAATTGTAAATCCACCACCATGTAATATTGTTCCGCAACAATAAAAGAGCTTATTTCATCATATTATTCATCTTGCGAGTCGGGAACAGCCTCGAAGGAGCCATGTGAGTCGGGTACAACCCCGAACGAGATTTACAAGTCGGGTACAACCCCGAACGGGACTCAAGTCGGGCATAACTCCGAAAGAGCCATGCGAAGTCGGGTACAACCCTGGACGGGACTCAAGTCGGGCACAACCCCGAAAGAGCCATGCGAAGTCGGGTACAACCCCGAACGAGATTCAAGTCGGGCACAGCCCCGAAATTGTCGTTAGAATCAAATACAACACTGAACGCGCTACAAGTGAGTAGTACACAATGCGCAACGCGAAAGACTTAAACAGAATCATAATGAAAAGTTAGGGGTCAAACCAAATAAAGTGTATAATAGGAAACAATTTGTTCAAGGATCACCGAGTTCAGACAACGATAAAATGCGTAATAAAAATGAATGAGTACAAACATAAACCGGCATTCCGGCCCTTCACTCTTGCGGACCAGTGACACCTTAGGAACTCGGATCCACCTTTGCCGAGGCGGACACCTCGCCTGGTCCGCCGACAACAATCGAGGTCGACGCACCATCAGGTCCCCTCTCGTCATTTGCATCCGGATTTTCTTCATCATGCAACGGTGGAGACTTGGGCTCCACGTCCCCAGGGGTGCCTTCTACCTTTCCCGTAGGGAAAACATCATACCATTTCCCATCCTCAACCGTGCACATCGTTGACACCCCCTTAGTGTTCAGCACGACCCTAGGATTCAGGAACTTCATTTGTTTGATGGCTAGGTAGAAGTACATATCGGCAGCATCCTCCCAAAGGGTTTTAGTTTCTTCGAGCTTCGCCTTCAGCTCCACTACCTCGCCCTCAAGGGCCTCCCGAGACTCCTCAGTTTTTTGAAGGAGCGATTGAGAAGTCGATGCAGCCAGCTCAGCAGCCTTCCTCTCTGAGGTCAAGGTCTCCACCTGCTCGGTCAAGTCGGCATTGGCCATCATCAACTTGTATCTCTCCTCCATTACAGACTTAACGGCAGAGAGGGCTTTCTGCATCTCCACCTCATCGGCCTTCAGCTTGGCCGTCATCTTCTCTAGATCCTTCTTCATGGGAACGAAGGCGGCAAGATCCCGAGATGCTCCCATGAAATACCTCGACATCATCGCAAACTTCATTCCCCACTCGGAGGCAGCCCCGAGGATCTGATCAATCTCCTCAGCGGACTTGCCCTTGAACATCGCGCGGCCTTGCGCCTCCAAATGCCTGTTCACCTCCTCGACGCTCATGTCAGAAGCAGGTAGTCCGGCACCGAGAGTCAGGGTCTTCTTACCTTTATCACCAATCAGCGAAGTTGAGGATGAGCCTTTTGACTGATTGTCAAGTTGTTTATGATGAGGAGGTGGACGGGGAATCGTCACCTTGATCCGCTTAGAATTATGGTCGGCCGCATCAGTCTCTGACTCAGGGGCCTCACTCCTCTTCTGAGAATCCCGGAGGGCCTTCTTCACTTTCCTCTCCGTCAGCTTCTCTTGTTGACGCGATGCCATCTCAACTGCAAAAACAAGAAACAAACGCCATCAGCACAGGGGTTAGTTGAAAAAAGTAATAACGACTATTCTAAACGGATATTTACCTAGGAGATCTCTAGTCGCCAGCCCGCCGTTTTTTATCACGGACTTACAATCTAGGATTCCATGTTTTTCAATAAACTTAACAATGGCGGCCGCCGTCTTCTGCTCTCCCTTCGACAAAGACTTGAAGTCGACAGTGTAAGCACTCGAGTCCCTCTCATAAAAATCGGTATTCCAGTAGGGGTTGATGATCAATCTCCCATCCTCATGATACACGGATTCTCTTCCCGCGCCTCTGGGAATCACGAAAACAAACTTGTCTTTAAAATTGCGATATGATTCGTAGTAGGCTTCGAAGATTTTACCCCCGGATCCAGCCCGAAGCGACAGCCAAGAGTACCTATCTGACGACTCATTCACCGCCAAGGGCCGAAAGAAATAGAAGAAGACGACACTGCTAAGCTCTAAGCCGAGCGCATGACACAAGATCTCGAAGCTTCTTATGAAGCCCCATCCATTGGGGTGTAGCTGCAATGGGGCCACCTCCAGTTGCCCCAATACTTCGAGCTCGAACCACATTAACGACATCCAAACTCTGAGGTCGGCAAATACGGTTTTATACATAGGGATGAAGAAATTCTCGTCCAAATCCCCCTGGCTACAGATTCTGTCGTCCTCCTTGGGACACCTTAGAGCCCACTCTTTCTCCTTGCCGGGCTCCACCTATTCGACATCACGGAACGCCTGCCTCAAGTCGACGCTCGTTCGCGTAAATACTGGATGTTCCTAAAGCCTCCGTGTCAACCCAATTCATGTCTTCCAAGCCCTTCGGCACTGGATTGTTAGAGGCTGACGAGGTATGTACTTTCCGCCTACCCATCTCGGACCTGCCCATAAGTCCGTGAACAAAGTCAGTAGAGTGAGATGGAGGTTCCACCCCGGGACGACTGGGGTTCATCCCGGAGGACCTGGCAGGAAACACCTCGGGATAACCCCATTTCCTTAAAATATGAGCAGTTTTACGCACCGCCTCTTGCTGCGACAGCCAAAGGTTATCCGGCCTGGGACCACTCCTACGCCTCGGAACTAAATCCGGGATGGATGGATCCTCAACCTCCTCATTCACCACAATACACTGTCGTCTCCGTTCGACAGCAAGTGTTTTGGCCCCAGCCCTCGTGAGTACCATGATAAAAAGAACAAGTTAAAGAGAAAAGACGGTACCTTTATGCACCTCGGCAGAAACCCTCTTCAACTCTTCGTAAAAATCCGCAACGCCAAAGTTCATACACTGCACCCGTGCCCTAGGTGGAGAAATGCAGGAAGTTTGCGAAGGTTTGTACGGAAAAGGGGCTCTGAGCAGAAGGAACAGAACAGAGAAGGGTCGCCGGGAGTAGGGCACGATGGAGAAGAAAAGGGAAAAGTGGGAAACGGTTCCCTCCCATTTCATATATAAATTTCAACGGACGGATCAGATTATACCAGCTGGCAAGGCCCACGGGCCCATTACCGTCGGATCAAGACATGTGGCAGGAAAAGGAAGAGACGTGAGTTTAGTTCAGAATAACGGTTACTTTTTGGTAATACCAAAAGACACCCGAGATGACCACGACAACGAGAACCCATATAAGGTCACATCACGAATGTTCGCCATGAATCGGACAAATAACTCGACCATCCTCGCATGGAATGATCGACTTGGGGGGCAACTGTTCCGGGATACTACCGGAGATGAGGTGCCACCTACCCATGCCGACATGCTGCCGACATTACCTAGTAATCAAGAGATCCGACGTCACCGGGTCGACATCAACATCACGAGGACTTTGCGTGCATTGCGATATGACGACACGTTATCCGACATCACTCCCCGGACCCCGACATCTCAACATAACAATGACGTCCCGCGCGTATCGACACGTCCCTTATAGCGCGTGATCATGACGATTAAGGAAGACCGTTATGGACATAACAACTTTTCCCGCCATGTTTACTCTATATATACCCCGGAATAACACACCTCAGGTACGCATTCTGTGGATACCGACTGTTACTCTGTTGAATTGATATCTTACGTTAAGCGTTGGAGTCCCTGCAGGTACACCATGTCCCGTCGCGGATCGTTATCGTCAGCATCGTCGAATCTTTCTTCTACGCTACCAGTCACCCTCAGGTTCTCTGAAGATCAATTTTAATCAAATCCAAACCTAAATCCAAATCAAGATAATATCAAATTATAATTAAATAATAGTTTCCTATATGAGAGATATACCGTCATATATATTAATTATTCTTGAAAAAATTATAAAAATTAACCTGATTAACATTCTCTCCCATTTATCAGCCTAAAAAATAGTAATAAAATTCACACTTTAAAATATACTAAAAATTTCCCCCCTTTATATCTCTCACAAGATCACTCTTGTTACATTAGAAAATCCTTTCCCAAATTAATCTTGATAGAAATACTTGGATTCAGGCTTGGATCACGCCCTGTATCGATCCAATTTATTTCCCTTGATTTTCCATTTACTTAGCGTTTCTTTGAACTTTGAACATTATAATTATTAATAAAACAAAGTCGAATATTCCACGTATAGAAAGAATAAAACAGATTAATTATTAGCAAACATGATAATAATGAATTAGTGATTAGGAACAATAAGTAGGAGTTTTTTTTTTGCATATATGAATAATATATTATTGCGCACCTTTTTGAGGGAATTCAAGTAATCATCCGCTCCTTCTCTGTTGATTAGGAAGGCACCATTTCAATATTGGGTGAATTTGAGCCCAATGTCGCTGACAACATCAAACAGTGTTGGAATGTGGTGATCAACATGGGCTTTTTGACCACTTTGGGGTAAAAAATTAAAAAAATTATCCAAATAATATGATTCCAAAACTATTTACCAGAGTGGTGTGATCCTGGACACGTGGTCAAGCAGAATCGCAAAGTGAGCTTGCGCAACTAAAAGCGCAAAGTTGATTTGCGTATAAATGAACAGGAAACGCAATGTCATATTGCGCATATAGCAAGTTTCGTAATATGAATTTGCGATTGTTGTTTAATATTAATTTTTCACGCACGTATATTAATAATTTACTTTTTTAATATAAGTCAACAATTTAGTTTTTTAAATTTGTATACATAAAATATAAAAATGTGTTAATTAGAAATAATTTGATAATATTGCTTCATTTTAAACAAGGTGAGTTCATAATATAATTTTTAATATATTTAATTAGATGGGGGGAAAGGAGTAGGGATGGCAATGGGTAGGGTACTATAGTACCCGTCCCCATACCCGCATTTTAAAAAAATACTCGGACCCGGACCCATACCCGAGTGGGCAATGATTCTAATACTCATACCCTTACTCGTTGGGTACTCAAGTACCCGTCCCTGTACCCATTACCCATATTTTTGTTAACTAAAAAAATAATAAATTGATTACAGAATGAAAATTAATTAAAAAATAGATGAAAAATAATCTATAGATCATCCAAGTTTAACCTATAAAACAACTATGGTATGTGAAATTGGATGAGAGACTAAAACAATGGAAGTGGGGATGTCAAAAAAATCCGCACCCGTGAGTACCCGTGGATATACCCGCAATGGGTACCCGCATATTTATATAATGGGTGGGGACAAATATTATACTACTCGCCCCGTGGGTACCCGTATACTCATTAAAACATATTTTTCTATTAAATATATTTGAATATTAAGATTTTTTTTATCATTTTATGATGAGATAATTTATTTTATATTATTTTTTGATGATATTCTTAGTATATTAACACGTAATGATATTATAATGATTATTTTATATATATAGTATGATATTATAATATATTATATAACATTTCCTCTCTTTCTTTTTATAAAATTTAAATTCTTAAAAATTAATTGATACCCGTGAATACCCACGGATAACCGTTACCCGCATGGGTACCTGTTAATTTTAGTGGGTATTTAGCAAGAGCATAATCAAAATAGTATTGTTTGATGAATTTTCTTCAAATAGTTAATTGTTTGATGATTTAGTACATGGTGAAATAATTAAAATAGTATTGATACGAGCAAAATAGAGTGTGAGCGAGATCAAGGTGATTAAATTTTCAATTATAATACTGAAGTATAAATTATTAAGAAAATAAAATAAATTATTTTATAGACTACAGATTACTATAAAATAAGATTAGATTTAAATTTTTGTATTTAATTGAAATAGATGAATATATGATTGTATTTAATTGAAATGTATTAAATATTTTAAAGAGATAATATAATAGTAATACCTTTATTTAAAAGGTAATATAATTTATTATATTTCATTAAAATAAATTAGGATTACATTTAAATTTATATAATATATTTAAAATTCATGCAAATTGAATAAAATTTGTTATACTCTTATTTTTTTATAGATTACCGGGAATGAATTTCAAGAGAAATTGATTTGTATCTAAACTTACAATGATTCATATCCCTAATCAAGGAAGAGAGAGAGTAGACAAAGTAATAAGAATTGTAAATAAACAATACTACTTTACATTGTCTTAAATACAGAGATATCATTCATTCTTTTAATTTAATTCTTTATATTTATTTAATTATTGAACATAAATAGTATTTATTTATCTTTAAATATATACAAACTACATTTACATTTACATTTTACATTGTGATTAATTTAGTTTAATTTAGAATGTTGAATATAATTTTAATTTATTCATACAAATTAATTATATGAGGTATTTAAAAATATATATAAATAAATTTTACGTCTTTCCCAAAAAAAATGCGGATAGACAGGCACGACAGTACTTGTCTTTCCTCTAGTTACAATAAAGAAGACAACATGGTAATTTGGCAATATTTCAGCATTGTTCTAATTTGATATTTGTGCACTACTAATATAAAGTGCTTGACATGCTCAAACAATTGCCCTCTGTATCAGTTTGCAATGTTTATAGTTTATTGTGTAAATATCAGACACGCAAATTCATTTAGCGTTTCTTCAATTTAATGCGCAAACTTAGTTTGTTTGGTAAATTGTTTCTCCTTCACATTATTTAGGTAATTTTTATTTTGTTTGGCACCAAAGTGGTCAAAAAGCCATCAACATGTGTATGTGTAACCACTTTAATTAGGCCCTTTCTCCCTCGTCAATGACGCCAAAGATGCGCACGACTCCATAAACGAAGATTTGGATACCGGTGTTGCCGAGTGAAACAGCGACGAGTTCAAGGTTTTCGAGATAGCCGGATAAGATTTGCGTGAACATAGACATGAGGTAGTTGATGGGGTAGACGACAAATTTTACGCGCTGCCTGAACTTTCAAGTCTGGATCGTCCATATGAACTCTATGGGTTGCCTCACTGCCACCAGCGTTGCCCTTCATTCCAGTGCCATCACACGGCGGAGGAGGAATATTTTCCAATTTCAACTTATAATATTCCAAATGAGCTTTTTAGGTTGGGTGTGAACAATGGACGATGTGGTCGATGGGAGTAGTTTTACTGTCGCCCCACGGTGGGCGCCAATCTGTTCTCAAAAGTGTCCGGATGACCGAGCTCAAGGCCTAGCCGGCGTTAAACCCAGTCGTCAGGATGATGAGAAGGTATCAGATACCTAGGTCAAGAGCAGGTTCCCTTCTTATAAATTGTCAATCATGGGCCTCTCCTATGTGGCCCAATAGGCTCACCTAGGTAGCGTTGCCCTAGAGGTCCTAACTTATTGAGGTCGTCCCCGAGGTGGGACACTCTAACGGAACAAAAATAATTTTAAAACTCACACAATATTGCATAATCTACTAACTAGTTATTACTATGATAATAATATGATAATTTAATATTTACAATAAAATCAATTTTTTTATACATGAATATTTGAATGAGTTTTTTTTCATGAGCAGTTGACTATCATATTCATGGATTTTGCTAATAATTATAGAGTTTAATATATATACACTATCAGTGTAAAACTTCTTTTACATAGATAGTGTTTATCAATTAAATCCTTACTATTATCACTTTATATTATGCTTAAAAAATAAGTCCCAATTGATGCGGCTAATATAGCACCCCTACCTACCATCGAATAACCAATGGTCTCGAGTTCGAGCCATGTGTATGATGCAGCTGTGTTAAATATTCGGAGAAAATTTTACCATCTATAGAGATGGTTCAAACAGAATTATCTCCCATAAGGGATATACGTACTATTGTAAAAAAAAAATATAAAGCACCTCTACCCGAGTACTTCAACCTCGTCTAAAGATGTAAATATCATATATTTGATTTTCAAGGTCCAAAATACATATGCACTTATATTCTTATCAACACAAAATCAGCATCTGACAAAAGAAAAGAAAAAGCAACCAAATTAAAAAAATTTCCTATCTTGGCCCAGAGATATTTTGTGAAGATATGTATGAAAAACCATTTTGTGAACCCCCTGTTGTTGAATTACGTGCTTGTTGATGCATCAAAGAGCCAAACTCATCTTCTTCTGCAATCATGGAAGCCTCAGTAAACCTACGCCCATAAAACCGCAAGAAATTCAAAGATTCCATCCTTGGCTGCGGCAATGGAGTCCCACCTTCCAACATGCCAACAACAGTAACCATGTTTGGTCTAAGTGCTGGTTCTTCATGAACACAACACAAGGCAATACGAACTAGTTTCTCCACCTCATCATTTGTAACACGTCCTTCTAGCCTTGGATCAGCCAACTCCAGGTAACTCCCTTGCTCATGCATCTCTAATGCAAATAGTGGAAAATAAACCAATCCTGAAGTTGATGAGTTTGATGAATTGCCACCACCACCACCACTGTTGCTGTCTTCCATGCTATGACTTCTTGATTTAAAAGAACAATTCTTCTTTCCACTGACCAGTTCAAGAAGTACCATTCCAAAACTGTACACATCAGTCTTTTCTGTAATTGCAGAGTTAGTAAGCCACTCTGGAGCAAGATAGCCACGAGTGCCTCTCATTGTTGTGAAGAAACCAGACTGTTCAGGGCTAAGGAGTTTTGAGAGTCCAAAATCAGATATCTTAGCCTGAAATTGATCTTGCAAGAGAATGTTCTCTGGTTTGATATCACAGTGAATAATCTTTTGCTCACAACCACTGTGTAGATAAGCAAGTCCACGTGCTGTTCCAATTGCCACATCAAACCTCTCTTGCCATTCCAAAACTGGTCCACCACCAAAGAGGTGGCGATCCAGTGATCCACGGTTCATGTACTCATAAACCAACAAACGGTGTCTCCCTTGAGCACAGAAACCTTTCAGTCTCACCAAATTAACATGGTGAATATTTCCAATAATAGCAATCTCAGTGCAGAAATCCTTTTTCCCTTGAATTCCAATGTTGACTATTTTCTTCACTGCCACAATAGTCTTATTAGGAAGCACACCCTTGTATACAGCACCAAACCCACCTGACCCAATTAGAGTCTTGAAATTATCAGTAGCCTTCTCAAGTTCTTCATAGTCAAACCTTGTAGGTAATCCTGGAATGTAGAAGGCATCTAGGTCCCCTGAAGAATGTGAATTTGGTTTCCCTAATTTCAATTCTTGCTTCTTTGACAGTTTCAACCTTCTCCACACAAGGAAAACTAGGACAAGAAAAAGAATGAACCCAGCAATGGGTAATAGCACTGCAGCAGCCACAGGAAACCCCCCATTTTCAGAAGTTTGTCCATCATTAGTATCATCACTAGTAGTTTTTGATGCAGCAATAGCTTTAATGAAGCCAAACAGATCACTTCCACCTGCATTACTTGACTGAATGGATCCCAACCCATTTGCAATCATGAAGCAAGAACCAGAAGAGTTTTTATAGAAAATTCCCAAACAGGAACAGTTATCAGAACAAAAATCTTGACAGGCAGATAAATTCACTCCATACATAACTGGATCAGAGTAAATATTGCTAAAGTACTGAACACCATTCCCTATTTTCAAAAATGAAACTACTGAAGAATTTGATTGATTGCCATAATCAGTAGAGGAACAAGCAAGTGGCAAAGAATAAGATCCATCACTTGGCACACAACCACCAAAATTACCTGAGCCTACATGAAAAATTGGGGGACAAGAGCAAATAGCTGAAGAGGAAACAGTGTTATGAGTACATAATCCTGCTCTACCACAAACAAAGGGTGTTTGACAACCATCATCTGGCACCACAAATTCCTGCTTCCAGTTAGTGCCAGAGAAGCTGCTAAGAGTAAATTGGCCAGAGGAAGTCAATTTTGCAATTCGGAAATTAGCCAATGGCAAGCCAACTTGATAGACAGACACTATATCATCATTTCCAAAGAAATAAAAACCTGTGCTGTTTATTGCCATGTATTCCACCATATTATTTGAATTCTTATAGACTTTTGTATCCATAGACAATTTCCAGTATGTTTGACCATACCATTGAAGTATTGCATCAGAGGAAGTAATTGTAAAATTGTAACTTCCTGTTGACAAGTTTGAATTGGATGCAGCACTTGAAAGGGAAGCACCAACAGGTAAACGCTGTCCAATAACAATTGTGTCAGTTGGATGCTGGAAGCTTTCCCAAAGAGAATTATTGGACTTATCAAGTAAGACAAGATTTCCCATCTCAGTCAGTGAAAGCTTATTTACTGGTGATTTTAGTGGTGGTGTTGACCATTTGATGTTTCCATCTTCATCAAAAATTGTGATCCCTTTGGCAGTTAGATTCATTTTACCAGAATCTGAGATGGGGGAATCACGGTTAGCAGACCAAATGATGGTGCTGGATGCAACATGAATGACACACAGATAGAAACTGGTTTGTTGACCACCAGGATTGAATATTGCAGCCTTGAATGTTTTATTGCTAGACAACAAGAAGGTGCCAGTGTCACTAATGAATTGAAGATATGAAGCAGAGAAATTTGGATTGATATGATCTGAAAAGGTTTAAAGCAGAGATGGATGTGAACAAAAGGAAAGTGAAAGAAAATCTTAGGATAAGTTTTAGTTTCATGGTGTAATTTGAGGAAATGAAAAACTGTGACAAGGAAGAAATGGATTTGGAATAGGAGAAGGGAGGAGAAAAGGGAAAGGTGGAATTGGTCTGTTTGGGTGTCCTCCATTTCCTTAATTTTCTTCTATGCTGCTACCCATAACTGCGTTGACTATTGAAAATCCTCTCCCAGCTTTCTCTCTCTAACAAACTGTTTCCAAATTCCAATTGATGACGAAGGTGACCATTATTAATTATCTGGTGATTACACAAGATAGGCGCGTAAGAATAAAAATTTCGGCGACAGAGACTCTTTTATATATGTATTTATATGTTCTGAGTGATTAGTTGTCAAAACTCACGACTCAGCCATTACTTTCTCATATATTATAGTCGTAAATACTAAATAATAATGTGTCTGAATAGGATTGTAGCTGTTATAAAAAAAAAAGCCTTTGTTGAATGGACAAATCTCATATTTGACTAATTATTACATATTTAAGTCCTTTAGTGGGGAGGTAATTTTCCCAATAACACCATCTCCATATATAGACTAAAATTTTTGTATTACAAAGAAAAAATAGTAATGTATGCAGTATGCTCTTTCCCACAATCCTCCTCTCAAATTGTTGTTTAATAAAGTAAAGCCGACTTATTTTAAAACGTAATGATTTCGGGGTCAGCATGACGTGAGTAGTTATTAAAATTGCAGCTACCCTGCATGATGCATTCTTCCACAGCTCGTCTTTTTTATACAATATTATATTTATTTGATTTAACAAAATAATAAAAGCATATCTTATATATTCTTTCAACAATACTTCGTGGACTGTCCTCAGATAAATAACATACATGTAGTATGGAAGATTCAGAGAAATAATATTGAAGAAGAGGATATGTATCAAACATCTTGTGCAGTTGTCTGCATATTATAAAGCCAAGAGAGACATGCACTTACTGACTATGGGTGCCACGACTTCCATAAAATTAAGAGACAACGAAGCAAAAATATAACAAACGGGTCAGTCTTAAATAGCCTAAAAAGAACCATTTTTACTCGTAAGCAACAATCACTCGCCATAAGTATGAAGGAATGACGGTTCTGCTTATGCAAAAGATATGATTGGAGATAACACGAAAGGCAAAGAGAGCAAGCACCACGAGACTTTCGACAAAACTGAGCTTGTGCTAAAAATTCTAGACAGAAGTAAATTAGCAATTAGAAAGTCGCTCACTTGGCACAACTTATTTTATTATTATAAAAAAATAAATTTATAATTTATAATTGTTCTAAAAAAGCCTCTAAAGACCGAGCTCAAGTACCTAGACGGCGCTGAACCTAGTCCTTAGAGTGAGAATGTGTCAGATACCTAGGTCAAAGATGTGACCCTCTTATTTATAGAGTCTACTGATGGGCCACCTAGGTGAGGCCCAACTCGGGTCTGGCTGAATATTAAATAAACCTAGTTGAAGGCCCAAGAAAGGAGGGCCCCAAGGCGGAGGTCGACATGGGACCCGGAGGTCGGCATGGGCCCATACTTCTATGACGGTACACGGCCCCCCGAGCTCGAGTCCAAGCTTGCTTAGGCGAATAGCTCGAAGTGAGACCGCCTTGTTGAGAATATCACCTAGGTACCATGTGTCTATAACGGTACACAGCCCCCCGAGCTCGAGTCCAAGCTTGTTTAGGCAAAGAGCTCTACGTGAGACCTCCCTGTTGAGAATATCACTTAGGTACCATGTGTCTATAACGGTACACAACCCCCCGAGCTCGAGTCCAAGCTTGCTTAGGCGAAGAGTTCTAAGTGAGACCTCCCTCATCTAATTTTCTGATTCTTTTTTAGCTGCGACGATGCTTCTCCTGTTTTTCAGTATTTTTCCATGCCTATCATCCTAGCAGAGCTCGGTCCTCACCAATCTACTTGGTGGAATGTAGCTTCAATATTTCAAGTAGCCGAGCAGAGCTCGGTCCTCAGTAATCTACTTGGTGGAATGTAGCTTCACTTTTCAAGTACAAAGCCTCTAAAGACCGAGCTCAAGTACCTAGGCGGCGCTGAACCTAGTCCTTAATATAAAACATGGTACCTAGGTGATATTCTCAACAGGGAGGTCTCACTTCGACCTCCTGGGGGCTATGTACCGTCATAGAAGTATGGGCCCATGCCGACCTTCGGGTCCCATGCCGACCTCCGCCTTGGGGCCCTCCTTTCTTGGGCCTCCAACTAGGTTTATTTAATATTTAGCCAGGACCCGAGCTGGGCTTCACCTAGGTGGCCCATCAGTAGACTCTATAAATAAGAGGGTCACACTCTTGACCTAGGTATCTGACACATTCTCACTCTAAGGACTAGGTTCAGCGTCGCCTAGGTACTTGAGCTCGGTCTTTAAAGGCTTTTTTAGAACAGATTGGCGCCCACCGTGGGGCAGCGGTAAAACTCTTCTCGTCGACCACTTGACATCGACGACTAGTATAACGATGACGAGGAACACCCGCAATAATGGAACAGGAGATGGAGACGATGTGTTGTTACGCCAGCTGAGCAGGAGATGCGTGAGTTGAGGAGACAGAACGATGACCTGCGAGAAACGGTGGCTACCATTAACCAGGATAGGCAAGAGGATGAAGTTGAAAAGGAGAGCAGGGAACGGGAGATGAGAGAGCTACGACAACAAAACCAAACCCTACAGCAGAGAATGACCGCGATTGACCACAGGAGATCGGTGGAGGAGGAAACTGATGGAGTCAAGGCAGATTTTCAACCCCTCTCGGAGGACATCAGTTAATTAGAGATGGTTATTTGAAGAAATATGTTGCAAGAAGAAATAGGTCAGATTCTAATCGGCAAGGCGGTCAAGGAAAAGGCCGAGGTTATGTACCTCGTCCCCCAACTCACGATAACCTAGGTGAGCAGGTAGAGGAGGTGCGAGGAACTGTCACCATGATAGTTGGAGTTTTTGGTGGGAGGTGGAGATACCGGTTCGGTTAGAAGGAAGTACAAAAGATCGGTAATGCAAGTCACAACGGTGGTTGAAGGGGATCAGGTTTATCCCCGTAACCCTCATTTGACCTTTTCTGATGAAGATTTCAAAGGAGTAGCACCTCATGAACATGACCCAATGGACCCAATAGGAGAGCTCGGAGATGATAGGCGACCTCATCCAACGGAAGCCTTGAAGGTTATGACTTACATTTTTTAGGATTAGGATGTTATGACTTCGAATATTTGCATGGTTAACATCTTTTAGGATTAGGATGTTATGTGCACTCTTTTCTCTTCTGAGGAGGAAGAGTTTTTAATGAGGCACATATTTGTTAATTGATGTTAAGTGTGATCGATATTTGTCTTTAGCATGTGTACAAAAGCCTACTGGAGTGGACTGGGGACTGCTCGGTTATGTGAAGGAATTGAAGCTACATTCCACCAAGTAGATTGGCTACTTGAAATATTGAAGCTACATTCCACCAAGTAGATTGGTAAGGACCGAGCTCTGCTCGGCTACATGAAATATTGAAGCTACATTCCACCAAGTAGATTGCTGAGGGCCGAACTCTGTCGGCTACTTGAAAAGTGAAGCTACATTCCACCAAGTAGATTGCTGAGGACCGAGCTCTGCTCGGCTACTTGAAATATTGAAGTTACATTCCACCAAGTAGATTGGTGAGGACCGAGCTCTGCTCAGCTACTTGAAATATTGAAGCTACATTCCACCAAGTAGATTGCTGAGGACCGAGCTCTGATCGGCTACTTGAAAAGTGAAGCTACATTCCACCAAGTAGATTGGTGAGGACCGAGCTCTGCTCGGCTACTTGAAAAGTGAAGCTACATTCCACCAAGTAGATTGCTGAGGATCGAGCTCTGCTCGGCTACATGAAATATTGAAGCTACATTCCACCAAGTAGATTGCTGAGGACCGAGCTCTGCTCGGCTACATGAAATATTGAAGCTACATTCCACCAAGTAGATTGGTGAGGATCGAGCTCTGCTCGACCACTTGAAATATTGAAGCTACATTCCACCAAGTAGATTGATGAGGACCGAGCTCTGCTCGGCTACTTGAAATATTGAAGCTACATTCCACCAAGTAGATTGCTGAGGACCGAGCTCTGCTGGGATGATAGGCATGGAAAAATATTGAAAAACAGGAGAAGCATCGTCGCGGCTCAAAAAGAATCAGAAAATTAGATGAGGGAGGTCTCACTTAGAGCTCTTCGCCTAAGCAGGCTTGGACTCGAGCTCGGGGGGCTGTGTACCGTTATAGACACATGGTACCTAGGTGATATTCTCAACAGGGAGGTCTCACTTAGAGCTCTTCGCCTAAGCAAGCTTGGACTCGAGCTCGGGGGGCTGTGTACCGTTATAGACACATGGTACCTAGGTGATATTCTCAACAGGGAGGTCTCACTTCGAGCTCTTCGCCTAAGCAAGCTTGGACTCGAGCTCGGGGGGCTGTGTACCGTCATAGAAGTATCGACCCATGCCGACCTCCGGGTCCCATGCAGACCTCCGCCTTGGGGCCCTCCTTTCTTGGGTCTCCAACTGGGTTTATTTAATATTCAGTCAGGACCCGAGTTGGGCCTCACCTAGGTGGCCCATCAGTAGACTCTATAAATAAGAGGGTCACACCCTTGACCTAGGTATCTGACACATTCTCACTCTAAGGACTAGGTGTAACATCCCAAAATTTAGAAATATAATTTAAATACGATGACGTTAGCGGTAAAAATAGAAGTTACATAATAATAATAATAATAGTAAATATTTATATAACCGTATTTATGAGATAATAATAATATAATATTATAAATATTAGGAGAGACGTTAAATTAGTAGGATCTTAATCAGATATGTTTATATTGAATATAATAATATTATTAAGAGATCAATCATAAGATTGCAATTAACATTAATTGTTATAAATATAGTAATTGTTATATTAATAAAATAATATTAGGATTAATAATTATAATCTTATGAGAGAGATATGGTTAGTGTTTTAAATTAGGATAAAGTTTTAAAATAGGAATACTGAGAGATCAGAAGGATTAAGGGTAAGAATCAATACAAATTTAGGACAAGATTTAATTATAAGATTTGAATTTGAATTTGAATATAGACGGATATGTATCTTGATTTTATGTTTTAAAATTTGGATATGATTTTGAAATTTTGTTAGGATTTGGTCAGATTTGGATTACGTGATTAATATAAATTGGATTTAGATAGTTTAGATTTTATCTGTAGTTACAAGGTGAGCTAAAAGGATGAGAATGTTTTGGTTGAGGATGAATTTAAATTTTAGAAATTTGGATTAGTCTATGTTGAATTTCAAATTAAGATAAGATTTTATTTAGATTTGGATTAGATGTTTCTGAGGATAGAATTTGTTATATAGAAGAAAAATTGTTAGGATTTATTTAAGTTTAAATTGGAGGATTTTGGGATTTGATTATCTTATGGGTTTAATTTTTGGAGAAAGTTTATGGAATATAGCTAAGATAACGTTATATATGAGTTATGTGGTGATATATGTTAAACATCAATTTTTATTTATGATAGTATAAATTTATTTTAGGATAAATGTTATTTTATGAATCATGAGAATTATTGTGACTGATTTTATTTATGGTAGATTCCTTTCTTTACTAGAATTAATTAGTATATACATCTGTAATTGTTATAGTGTCTTTGTAAGGAAATAATAACTATTATTCCCTATATATTTTAGAGTTTGTTTAGAGGAAAATAAGAATTATAAGATAAGTAAGGTAAAGAATTTTTAGAGAGACATCCCAGTATTTAAAAATATATATACTTTAGACAATAGAACCTTCTCAAAATAAATTATGATTTTTCAGAAAATTTAGGAAAGAATCCTATTAATATTCATATTGGTATACACTCATTAATTACAATCACTAATATGAGAAAGTAAGAATGATGACGATATGAAACTAGGAGATGAGGAAACTTTTGTAGGTAATTGAATTATGTTATGTGTATGATTTGATCTAAGAAGACTATAATCAAATATAGAAATCTTTCGATATTAATGATGAATTATTAGAACCTAGGAAGTTGGATATTGCCCTACAAGAAGTTAAGTGATCTTTTAATTAAGGAAAAACAGTTAGGCCTATTTTATGGTTTAGATACAGAGATTTAATTTTTAATTTATAGTTTTAAGGATAAAGATTTGATGTTAATTTTTTTTATGACTTAAAGGGTAGAGATTTAATCTTTTTATAGATAGAGATTTCCTTTAATTTGATGGTTTAGAGATAGGGATTTGATAATTGTAAAAATTTTATGGTTTTAGTATAAAGATTTCAAGATAAAGACCAAATATTAAGTTTGATAGAAATTTGTTTGGTGGTGTATGTAAAATGTTTAGAGGTATTGATTATTCATTGGATCTAGGTGGATTTTAATAACGATATTTTACAGTCTTGATAGTTTTCTAATTAGGATATGATCATGGGGTTAAGGCGAACATATCTATAGTTATTTAAGTTATGAACCTTTAATGAGTTGAAATTAATTATTTAGTAGTTGCATATGCTTTTGATCCTAAGAAAGTATTTAGAATTTATACTTGGAGATAGGGAGCTTAGATTTATGGTAGAGAATTGATTTATGGGAAATTTTGTTAGAACCAAAGGAAACACTAGAAGGGGGGTTGAATAGTGTTTTAAGCTTTTTGATTGTTTTTTTGGAAATCTTTAATTTAAATCATGAAGATGGGAAACATTCAAAACAAGTCTTAAGATCAGAGATAGTTGAAACGTGCGGAAGATAAGAAAAACAATGTTTCTTCTAAAGCTTAAGATTGTTTTAAACAGAGGCTTCTCAAAGTATCTTCTGAAGATTATTACAAAGAGTATTTTCAGAACTGTTTCTGAAATACTTCAGACGACTAGAGGTTGTCTGAAGTCTGTTCCTGATTTCTGTACTGATCTCTTTCAGACTCACTTCAGAGAATTTATTTCAGAAGTTCTTCAAGGAACATTCTTTGTAATGCTTCAACTGATATAAGAGACATCTCATGTTTTGTTCATATGAAAGATCATTTTATTGAAATAGTTGTGTTAAGTTTATTATAAAAAAATACTTTTTAAACCCCAACATAAATATGAAAAATGGAAATAAAGAGATTAAGGGAAAGAGAACTTAGGCACAGAATTTATCCTGGTTCACCCACAAACCCGTGAGCTACATCTAGTCCCAGAGGCAAACCACCACTGGATTTTCCACTATCTGAATCCACAGATACAAGTATTATTCACAACCTTTTCAGGCCAACACAAGTATTACTTTGTTTTTAACTGCCTCTCCAGGCAACTCAATGAGTATTCTTTGCTTATCAACTGCCTCTCCAGGCAACTCAATGAGTACAGTCTCTCCAGACACAACGAGTACAGTCTCTCCAGACATCACGAGTACAGTCTCTCCAGACATCACGAGTACAGTCTCTCCAGACAACACGAGTACAGTCTCTCCAGACATCACGAGTACAGTCTCTCCAGACATCACGAGTACAGTCTCTCCAGACATCACCAAGTATTCTTTCTTCCACCAAGCCTCTCCAGGCTCTCAGACACTTATCCAAGTGTAGAGTATTATTTCTTCCACCAGGCCTCTCCAGGCTCTCAGACACTTATCCAAGTTTTGAGTAGTTTCACTACTCAATCCAAGTTAGATGTTCGCCAAAACCTCTAAACTTAGATTCTACTTGTACATAGAGATTACTGAGTACACACTCAGGATACAGACATTACAAACTAAGTACAAGGATAGACAGTGATACAAGTGTTTGAATTAAGTACAATCTCTGTCTTTCTATGAGGAATACATCCTCTGAGAGTAGCCTAACTAAGATGTGAAATGATGCTCCAGCCTTGTTCTCAAACCATTAGTTTCCATGGGCTACATTCTCACCCATATCATAGGAACACCAAGGTATATCAAAGCTTCAAACCGTACCCAGTTTGATAGTCATTTGTTCAGCACGATTGCCTCTCGAACAATCAACTCACTTGATCAAACAGACCAACTGAACAACCTAACTAACTGACCAGCTAGTCAGTAGCCTGATTGAGAACCAACTCTCTGACCAAACTTCGTTGACATTTTCATGATCCACTTAAGCTCAAGTCAACTCTTGTTAACCATAAGGCATTCAGCCTGATTAACTAGTTTGATTCTGTTGATCAACAATTTTGTCTGTCTGACCAATAGGTCGACAGCCTCTTCAAAATCAATCTTGAGGCTATTTATATGTTCTGATGAAATATAGCCGTTTGAAGGTGATTCATAATACCGTTGAGATGTTGATGATGTGGCTCATATAGCCGTTGTGTAATAGCTTCTCAAACGGTTGCTTCTTCTTAAGCGAATGAGTGTTCAGACGATCTCGTTCTGACACTTGATATTTTCTTCTTCATGAGAGATGTTTCTTGATATAATTCTGCGAATACTCTCTCTTGAATCTCATTCTTTCTGCTTTCATCTGTTTTCTTCTGCTTTCCTCTGTTTTCTTTTAGGAGTGTATATGAGGAGGTATCCGTTGGATTTGTCCTTTTGCTTATTTTGTATATGCTCCTTTTCTGTTTGCTTCCTGACACCATTTCTTCTTTCTTCTTTGAGTGAGGTGTCTTGTCAGATAACTGTTGCTTGCAGATGATAAAATATGTTTGAATTAAAATAATTCATTCAAACATTTTTCTTTGTTGCTTCTGCTTAGTCTCCTGAGCTTTTCTTCTGCTTTCTTTTAGATTGGTGATGATGATATTTCTGTTGTGATACCACCGTTCAGAGATAGCATTGAATGCTATTCAATCCGTTGTGAGACACGCTTCTGGGTGTTCTGACAATTCTGACAAAGTACAACGTTGGTGCTGCTATAAAGCTGCCACCATTGTTGCTGCAATTTCTGCGTTGCAGAGATTTCCTCAGTGGTGTATGAACTTCAAAGGTACCAAGAAAGGTCTCTGTGACTTTGCCAATTTAAGCTTTGAAAGTGTTGCGTGTTTGTAGAGAACGACTTTTCTTCAGCATACTTCAGAGAGCAAAAGTCTTCGTTGTCTTCAATGAGTGTGCCACGTCGGATCTCAGACGGCTTCAATATTTCAGACGAATATTGACACTTCAGATAGCTTCTAGTCTTTCAGACAGCTCCATTGCTTCAGACAACTTCTTTGCTTCAGATAGCTTCTTTGCTTCAGACAGCTTCTTTGCTTCAGACAGCTTCCTTGCTTCAGACAGCTTCTTTCTTCTAATAAGAAGATTGTAGTTTCTTTCTTCTTAGTATTTCTTCTTCTTCTTTCTTCTTCATCTTCTTCATCTTCTTCTTGTAGATAAAGATGTTGAATTGTATGTTCTTTATTCAATCATCTTTCTTGCTTGCTTCTGTTCGGTCTTCTATCATTTTCTGATTGACAGCAGGTGTTGATGTAGTAGGTCTGCTTATACAAATCCTTTTGTTGCAGGCATTGTGGAAAGTCTTTGCAATATTTCCTTATTTATGCAAGACTTTAATCGAGGTAGAAAAGCATGTCTAGCTTTATCTACTGAGTGAGTGATCTTCATGTGCTTTACACTTGCAAATGTCTTCAAGAAGTCAATTCTTGATTCTGATATGTTCAATCTTCAGACTACTTCATGTTGTCTTCATTTCTTCGAGTCTTTAAGTAGTCTTCTATTCTTCAACTCTTTTCAGATAGCCTTCGAGTCTTCAACTTGGTTGTGGATTACTCTTCTTCGGATTCTGCACTTTGTTCTTTTGATTCTGATCCCCTGATTCAGATTCTTCTTTTGATGTGTTCTTCTACTCTTCTTCTTCAGATAGTGAATATTCCATCCTGAAACATAATCAACAAACCAATACCTTTCTCAGTAGAAAACTGTTTATATAATCTTATTTGTTCTTATATAATCTTATTTGTTAATCATTAAAACTAAAGGATATTAAGTCTTATAATCATATTTAAATACTTAAACCGATTTATAGACTTCACAAATTTGACTGAGGATTAGATGGATTTAGTTTAGGGATATAATTTATTATGGACGTCAAATAGTTAGTTTACAATTATTAATAATAGAAACATGATATCCAACCCAAGCTATAGGTTATCAATACTTAGTGTCATAGAATTCAATCTAAGAGAATAGTAAGACAAAATTCGAGGACAAATTTTTTTTAGGGGGGTAGAGTTGTAACATCCCAAAATTTAGAAATATAATTTAAATACAATGACATTAGCGGTAAAAATAGAAGTTACATAATAATAATAGTAAATATTAATATAACCGTATTTATGAGATAATAATAATATAATATTATAAATATTATGAGAGACGTCAGATTAGTAGGATCTTTATCAGATATGTTTATATTGAATATAATAATAATATTATTAAGAGATCAGTCATAAGATTGCAATTAACATTAATTGTTATAAATATAGTAATTGTTATATTAATAAAATAATATCATGATTAATAATGATAATCTTATGAGATAGATATGGTTAGTGTTTTAAATTAGGATAAGGTCTTAAAATAGGAATACTGAGAGATCACAAGGATTAAGGGTAAGAATCAATACAAATTTAGGACAAGATTTAATTATAAGATTTGAATTTGAATTTAAATATAGACGGATAAGGACTCTATAATATCCTAATAATTCTTAATGAATAAATAAAATAAAATAAGACTTATGAAGAAAATAATAATAATAATATTATTATGTTTCAAAAAAAGATATTATTTAATAAAAAATAGTAATAGGTGGGTAGGAGTAGACCCAACCCAGTTAGATATTTAAATAGGGGGAGGGTTATCTATTTCACCCTATTGGATTTCAAACGTGAAATAACCAAACCCTAGGAGAGAGAAGCAACTTCACAAGGGGAAGGTGTAGCAGAATAGACCACCAAGGGAGTGGAGCGCTACTATTTGTTTTCTAATCGTCAACTCTAAGGTACGATGGCGAAGAAGGTGTTGCTTGTATATGCATGTAGGGGGTGCTTGGGTAGTAATTTAAGACTAGAAATTCGTATTGATATATGTTATAACTGAGAATGAATGATTAAAACTGTTGATTTATGATTGATTGGATGAATATTGATGATTTATTGGGTGAAATTAAAGAGGATATTGAGAATAATGAAAATGGGGAAATTAGGGATTTGAGGATTTGGGATTTTGATGGATTGGTAGTATAATCTGTGAAAAGATTGTTGTTTTACTGAGCTTTGATGTTATAAACGCATAAGAATGATTATTTAACAAAGATGATTGATTAGGGATTGAAAAGAGAGGTATAGAGATGATAAAAATCGTGAGAACTGCGATCTGCGTCGCGCGTAATCGATTACCAGGGTGTGTAATCGATTACCAGTGTGTTCTGGGTAGCCCAGAAGTGTTGTTTGTTTGCTGGTAATCGATTACAGGAATGTGGTAATCGATTACCAGAGAGATTACTTGCAGGTAATCGATTACAGGGATGCTGTAATCGATTACCAGAGTGTTTGGTTGCAGGTAATCGATTACAAGGTGGTTGTAATCGATTACTAGAGACATTGTTTGCAGGTAATCGATTACTAGAGGTTGGTAATCGATTACGAGAGTGGATTTTGAGATCCTAAGTGCTTGATGATGATTGATGTTGTTTGATAATGCTTTATTATGATTATGGTGTTGATGATTAATGATGTAAATGAGGTTATTTGGAATGCATATGGTTGGTTAATATGCTATGTGAATGATGTTATTTGGAATGCATGCGGTTGGTGAACATGCTATGTAATTGATGTTATTTGGAATGCATGTGGTTGGTGAACATGTTATGTAATTGATCTTATTTGGAATGCATGTGGTTGGTGAACATGCGATATAATAAATGATGATGTTACTTGAGTTGTGCGGGCCCATATAGGGGGTACAGCTTAGGAGACATGCCTTGAGCATATGTAATGAGACCTGAATTGTGCGGGCCCATAGAGGGGGTACAATTCGGGAGGTGAACTGCGTTGTGCGGGCCCATAGAGGGGGTACAACTCAGGGGACCATGATGGGGCATTCGATGCACGGGCCCATAGAGGGGGTGCAACCTAGGGATGATTTGTACTGACCCATAGAGGGGGTGCAACCTAGGGTCGAATGTCGTTGTGCGGGCCCATAGAGGGGGTACAACCTATCGGATGATGTGTGGTGACACTTGTAGACTATCTTGGTACTAACTAGAGCGATTGACGAGGTGCACCCATTGTGCGGAGTTCCAAGTTATGATCTTTGGGTAGGTGAGGTGATGAGTTTTGGTGCATGTGATGATGAGTTATACTTAATGATGAATTGAGTTATAATATGATGATGATGAGTTTTGGTGCATACATGATGGATGTATATATGAGATATAGTTGATGACGAAACTGAGTAAATAATGATGTTGTGAGTATTAATGATGATTGAGCCTTATGTGTGAAAATAGAGTATGTGATTCCTTTGGTGAATGATGGTATGAGAATTATGTGATGATATAAATGAATGGTTATATGCTGATTTATAGATGATTATTATCTGATGAAATATGTGATGTTTGGGGTATGTGGTGTGGTGAACGATGATGCTATTTATATGTGGGTGAGGATAGGGTAGCCTCCTATGTTTATGTATGAGTAGTATTCTTTTCCTAACCGTTATACTGTGGATATTTTTACAGGTATTGATGATGACACGACTGGTGTCGAGTTTTGAGTAAAGGGGGTGTGTTCTGATACATGTGACATCAAGGCATAATATTAGGGTTGTTTCTTTATGTTCCTAGTTAAGAAGGTTTTTGGTGTAAACTGTTTTGGATGCCTTGCACGGCAAGTAGGATGTTTAGTTGTTTTATTTCTTAGTAGATTTCGCTGCATGAGTATTTGAATACATTTGAGTTTTATTTTATTTTAATTAAGTTGTTTTCGAACTAATGAGGTTTTTTAATAAGAGAATTATATGAACCTTTTACCCATTGTGGGACGTTACCTTTTCTATACTTCAATTTATTAAACGTATAAGAGTTTGGGGTAGAAGGGTGTCACATTAGTTGGTATCAGAGCAGGTCGGTTCACCGGCCTTAAGTTATGAGTTTACTGCGTTTCTGTGGTGCTAATATGTGATGTTGATTGAGTGAATTATTTTGCTTGGAGTTAACTGTTTGTTTGATTGGTCGGTTCATCGACCTTGAGTTATGTGTTGTGCTTCCGTGGTGCTAAATTGTGATATTGATTGAGTAAGGTGTATTATTGATTTTTTCTAGTTTTCAGTGTCATGCAAGATTGGTATATCTTTTATTATCTTGCTTCGAGTGATTGGGACTGGCCACCCTAATGATTTGAACATGATAAGAGAAGATGTAACAACTTGAAGAGAGAGTGTTTTGTCAATAACGTTGTTAGAGGAAAATCTTTTTGAAAATGTGTTAAGAAAGAAAATTTTAAATAAGATTTGATGTGAAAAGAGTTTTGTATGATATAGATTGCATTCATGCATACAACGCATTGCATAATACTGAGATGTGTATTAGAAGACATGTATAACATGATTATTGAATGACATGATTGTGATGGTATTTTTACCATGTTATGTGATGTGAATGATGACGAAATAAAATTTTAGAGATTTTGAGATTTAGATTGATTTAGATTTAAGTGAGAGGTAGGAGAAGAATAAATCAATAATAATTTGGTGAATATCTAAGATTGAGATATGACTAACAGTATATGTTGATATATGTATGTGTGTGTTTGTATCTGTTTGAATTGGAATTTATTGGACTAGGATTTATCTAAATTGGATTTGAATAATGTGCGTAATTTGAATTTGAAGTGAGGATTAGAATTTCATTAGTTGTTGGATATGAATGATATGTATCTTGATTTTAAGTTTTAAAATTTGGATATGATTTTGAAATTTTGTTAGGATTTGGTCAGATTTGGATTACGTGATTAATATAAATTGGATTTAGATAGTTTAGATTTTATCTGTAGTTACAAGGTGAGCTAAAAGGATGAGAAGGTTTTGGTTGATGATGAATTTAAATTTTAGAAATTTGGATTAGTCTATGTTGGATTTCAGATTAAGATAAGATTTTATTTAGATTTGGATTAGATGTTTCTAAGGATAGAATTTGTTATATAGAAGAAAAATTGTTAGGATTTATTTAAGTTTAAATTGGAGGATTTTGGGATTTGATTATCTTATGAGTTTAATTTTTGGAGAAAGTTTATGGAATATAGCTAAGATAACGTTATATATGAGTTACGTGGTGATATATGTTAAACATCAATTTTTATTTATGATAGTATAAATTTATTTTAGGATAAATGTTATTTTATGAATCATGAGAATTATTGTGACTGATTTTATTTATGGTAGATTCCTTTCTTTACTAGAATTAATTAGTATATACATCTGTAATTGTTATAGTGTCTTTGTAAGGAAATAATAACTATTATTCCCTATATATTTTAGAGTTTGTTTAGAGGAAAATAAGAATTATAAGATAAGTAAGGTAAAGAATTTTAGAGAGAGATCCTAGTATTTAAAAATATATATACTTTAGACAATAGAACCTTCTCAAAATAAATAATGATTTTTCAGAAAATTTAGGAAAGAATCCTATTAATATTCATATTGGTATACACTCATTAATTATAATCACTAATATGAGAAAGTAAAAATGATGACGATATGAAACTAGGAGATGAGTAAACTTTTGTAGGTAATTGAATTATGTTATGTGTATGATTTGATCTAAGAAGACTGTAATCATATATAGAAATCTTTTGATATTAATGATGAATTATTAGAACCTAGGAAGTTGGATATTGCCCTACAAGAAGTTAAGTGATCTTTTAATTAAGGGAAAACAGTTAGGCCTATTTTATGGTTTAGGTACAGAGATTTAATTTTTAATTGATAGTTTTAAGGATAAAGATTTGATGTTAATTCTTTTATGACTTAAAGGGTAGAGATTTAATCTTTTTATAGATAGAGATTTCCTTTAATTTGATGGTTTAGAGATAGAGATTTGATAATTGTGAAAATTTTATGGTTTTAGTATAAAGATTTCAAGATAAAGACCAAATATTAAGTTTGATAGAAATTTGTTTGGTGGTGTATGTAAAATATTTAGAGGTATTGATTATTCATTGGATCTAGGTGGATTTTAATAACGATATTTTACAGTCTTGATAGTTTTCTAATTAGGATATGATCATGGGGTTAAGGCGAACATATCTATAGTTATTTAAGTTATGAACCTTTAATGAGTTGAAATTAATTATTTAGTAGTTGCATATGCTTTTGATCCTAAGAAAGTATTTAGAATTTATACTTGGAGATAGGGAGCTTAGATTTATGATAGAGAATTGATTTATGGGAAATTTGACTGGGGATTAGATGGATTTAGTTTAGGGATATAATTTATTATGGACGTCAAATAGTTAGTTTACAATTATTAATAATAGAAACATGATATCCAACCCAAGCTATAGGTTATCAATACTTAGTGTCATAGAATTCAATCTAAGAGAATAGTAAGACAAAATTCGAGGACGAATTTTTTTTAGGGGGGTAGAGTTGTAACATCCCAAAATTTAGAAATATAATTTAAATACAATGACGTTAGCGGTAAAAATAGAAGTTACATAATAATAATAGTAAATATTAATATAACCGTATTTATGAGATAATAATAATATAATATTATAAATATTAGGAGAGCCGTCATATTAGTAGAATCTTAATTAGATATGTTTATATTGAATATAATAATAATATTATTAAGAGATCAGTCATAAGATTGCAATTAACATTAATTGTTATAAATATAGTAATTGTTATATTAATAAAATAATATCAGGATTAATAATGATAATCTTATGAGAGAGATATGGTTAGTGTTTTAAATTAGGATAAGGTTTTAAAATAGGAATACTGAGAGATCACAAGGATTAAGGGTAAGAATCAATACAAATTTAGGACAAGATTTAATTATAAGATTTGAATTTGAATTTGAATTTGAATATAGACGGATAAGGACTCTATAATATCCTAATAATTCCTAATGAATAAATAAAATAAAATAAGACTTATGAAGAAAATAATAATAATATCTTTATATTATTATGTTTCAAAAAAAGATATTATTTAATTAAAAATGGTAATAGGTGGGTAGGAGTAGACCCAACCCAGTTAGATATTTAAATAGGGGGAGGGTTATCTATTTCACCCTATTGGATTTCAAACGTGAAATAACCAAACCGTAGGAGGAGAGAAGCAACTTCACAAGGGGAAGGTGTAGCAGAATAGACCACCAAGGGAGTGGAGCGCTACTATTTGTTTTCTAATCGTCAACTCTAAGGTACGGTGGCGAAGAGGGTGCTGCTGGTATATGCATGTAGGGGTGCTTGGGTAGTAATTTAAGACTAGAAATTCGTATTGATATATGTTATAACTGAGAATGAATGATTAAAACTGTTGATTTATGATTGATTGGATGAATATTGATGATTTATTGGGTGAAATTAAAGAGGATATTGAGAATAATGAAAAGGGGGAAATTAGGGATTTGAGGATTTGGGATTTTGATGGATTGGTTGTATAATCTGTGAAAAGATTGTTGTTTTACTAAGCTTTGATGTTATAAACACATAAGAATGATTATTTAATAAAGATGATTGATTAGGGATTGAAAAGAGAGGTTTAGAGATGATAAAAATCGTGAGAACTGCGATCTGCGTCGCGGGTAATCGATTACCAGGGTGTGTAATCGATTACCAGTGTGTTCTGGGTAGCCCAGAAGTGTTGTTTGTTTGTTGGTAATCGATTACAGGATTGTGGTAATCGATTACCAGAGAGATTACTTGCAGGTAATCGATTATAGGGATGCTGTAATCGATTACCAGAGTGTTTGGTTGCAGGTAATCGATTACAAGGTGGTTGTAATCGATTACCAAAGACCTTGTTTGCAGGTAATCGATTACTAGAGGTTGGTAATCTATTATCAGAGTGGATTTTGAGATCCTAAGTGCTTGATGATGATTGATGTTGTTTGATAATGCTTTATTATGATTATGGTGTTGATGATTAATGATGTAAATGAGGTTATTTGAAATGCATATGGTTGGTTAATATGCTATGTAAATGATGTTATTTGGAATGCATATGGTTGGTTAATATGCTATGTGAATGATGTTATTTGGAATGCATGCGGTTGGTGAACATGCTATGTAATTGATGTTATTTGGAATGCATGTGGTTGGTGAACATGTTATGTAATTGATGTTATTTGGAATGCATGTGGTTGGTGAACATGCGATATAATAAATGATGATGTTACTTGAGTTGTGCGGGCCCATAGAGGGGGTACAATTCGGGAGGTGAACTGCCTTGTGCGGGCCCATAGAGGGGGTACAACTCAGGGGACCATGATGGGGCGTTCGATGCACGGGCCCATAGAGGGGGTGCAACCTAGGGATGATATGTACTGGCCCATAGAGGGGGTGCAACCTAGGGTCGAATGTCGTTGTGCGGGCTCATAGAGGGGGTACAACCTATCGGATGGTGTGTGGTGACACCGGTAGACTATCTTGGTACTAACTAGAGCGATTGAGGAGGTGCACCCATTGTGCGGAGTTCCAAGTCATGATCTTTGGGTAGGTGAGATGATGAGTTTTGGTGCATGTGATGATGAGTTATACTTAATGATGAATTGAGTTATAATATGATGATGATGAGTTTTGGTGCATACATGATGGATGTATATATGAGATATAGTTGATGATGAAACTGAGTAAATAATGATGTTATGAGTATTAATGATGATTGAGCCTTATGTGTGAAAATAGAGTATGTGATTCCTTTGGTGAATGGTGGTATGAGAATTATGTGATGATATAAATGAATGGTTATATGCTGATTTATAGATGATTATTATCTGATGAATTATGTGATGTTTGGGGTATGTGGTGTGGTGAACGATGATGCTATTTATTTGTGGGTGAGGATAGGGTAGTCTCCTATGTGTATGTATGAGTAGTATTCTTTTCCTCACCGTTATACTGTGGATATTTTTACAGGTATTGATGATGACACGGCTGGTGTCGAGTTTTGAGTAAAGGGAGTGTGTTCTTATACATGTGACATCAGGGCATAATATTAGGGTTGTTTCTTTATGTTCCTAGTTAAGAAGGTTTTTGGTGTAAACTGTTTTGGATGCCTTGCACGACAAGTAGGATGTTTAGTTGTTTTATTTCTTTGTAGATGTCGCTGCATGAGTATTTGAATACATTTGAGTTTTATTTTATTTTAATTAAGTTGTTTTCGAACTAATGAGGTTTTTTAATAAGAGAATTATATGAACCTTTTACCCATTGTGGGACGTTACCTTTTCTATACTTCAATTTATTAAACGTATAAGAGTTTGGCCCTTCAATTTTCCAAAGATTGTGCATCTGTTTTGTTTCCTGTAAAGAAGGTTTCAAGGCTGGTTGCAGGCCTCTAATAGGTTTGGATGGTTGTTTTTTTAAAGGTTTATTATAGAGGTCAGTTGTTAATAGATGTTGGTAAAGATGCAGCCGACAATATCTATGTCATAGCATATGCAGTGGTGGATGTGGAAAACAAAGATAATTAGAAGTGGTTTCTTGAATTGTTGCATGGGGATTTAGGAGATTACAGAGAGCTTGGCTGGCAGTTTGTTTCTAATATGCAGAAGGTAACTCCTTACAGTTGCAGGCCTTAAATTATTATGTTTTGCAGTTTGCTTGGATCATATTGTGTTTTCTGGTTTGGTCTGCTGCTATTGCAGGGACCAATTTAACGGTATATTTTATACCTTAGGGACTAATATGATGTACTAATTAATAATGTAGGGACTAATATGATGTACTAATTAATAGTGTAAGGACTACCGTGATGTGCTTTCTAAGTAATCATTTTCTATGATCACAAGGGCTAATTCCTGCACTGCAAGAGGTCATGCCAGGTGCAGAACATAGGTTCTGTGTATTGCACTTGTACAAGAATTTTGCAAAACAATGGAAGGATAAGGAGTTGAGGGATTTACTTTGGGAATGTGCAAGGGCAACTACACCTCCCCAGTTTTTGGCTCCTATGGAGAGGATGAAGAGAATCAACAATTCAGCCTGGGAGTACCTCACAAAATTTCCACCACAGAGCTGGTCAAGATCCCATTTCTCAAACTTTTGTAAGTTTGACACACTTTGTAACAACAATTGTGAAGTTTTTAATGCAAAAATTGTGAAGTATAGAGGCAAGCCTATTATAACAATGTTGGAAGAGGTTAGATGCTATAAAATGAGAACTATGGCAGTACACAAAAGACAACTCAGTGGCTATAAGGGGGAAATTGCTCCTACACATAAAAAAAGGCTTGACAAAGAGAAGTTGAACAGTAACAAGTGGGAACCTGTTTGGGCAGGAGATGGTGAAAGTCAGAGATATGAGGTCACAAATTCTTTTGCTAAAGTGGATGTCAATCTAAATGCTCATACTTGTAGTTGCAGGTTTTGGCAATTAACTGGTCTTCCTTGTAGACATGCATGTGCTGCCATGGCCTACAAGAATGTGAAAGCAGAAGATTATGTCCATCCTTGGCTTACTATGGACTGTTATAGAGCTACCTATGAATTTTAGATGCAGCCTGTTTTAGGGAAGGATTTGTGGCAAAAAGCTGACTACATTGGTCCAGTTCCACCTCCAATAAAAAGGAAACCAGGAAGACCAAAAAAGAATAGAAGAATTGATGCTTCTGAGAACCTAACAAGCTTCACATCTATGTCAAGGAAAACCTTACCAATGCATTGCCATAAATGTGGTGCTGAAGGCCACAATTCAAGGAAATGCCCTCTTCCTCCACCTCCACCACCACCAATAGATACAGATCCCCAACATGTGGCAGCAGAATCTAACCCCAATCCACCACCTGCAGTAGGTGTAGTGCCCCCCAATCCACCCCCTACAACAGCTGCTGAATCCAACATCAATCTCCCACCTGCTCAGAATACACAACCAAATATAGCCATTGAAATTCCTCTAAGTCAAAATGCCCCTCTTAGTCAAAATGCCCATCTTAGTCAAAATTCTGCTTCCTCAAATATCCAGGTAGAAGTAATTAACTTATCATTCATCATTCAATGCTCATTGTGCATAAATTTTTCTTCTAAACCCATGTTTTTATTTTTATGTTTCACATAGCAATTTGTCATTCCACCTGCTGTGAGAGCTACACCAATTCGTGGTAGAGGAAGGGGAAGAACCAGAGGTAGAGGAAGGGGACGTGGAAGAGTGAACCAACCATTTCATCCTCCTGCAGTAGTCTCAACTCCAAACCATGGGGCTCCTTCACCAACAACCCATTCCCCAAGAGCAATGCCCCTTCCAACAGCAGAGCATGTTACCCAAGAGACCTTCAATGCAGCTAGCACCTCCACACAACAGAGATTTATGAAATTTATGCCAACTCCAAGAATTAACCATTCACGTCAGCCACACAATTAGGAGCTTCATCACGTTTATGTCTTTTATGTTTTTTTTTTAATGACAACCTATTTTGGTTGTGAATTAGACAAGTCTACAGTTATTATCCTTGATTTGTGTTTTGGTTATGAAGACTAATGTAGTGCATTATTGTATTTTGGGGACAAGGATACTTATCCTTGATTTCATGTTTTTTGAGTTTGACAAGGACTTTGTGTCCTTAATACAGCTTATATACTGCGTAAACATATGTAGTAATTCTAATTACTTTGTATCAATGCACACTTTAAGTTATCAATGTTAATTTCATTGTTGTTTGCTTCAATTTTACAACATCTATTTCATTTTCAAGATTAAATCATGGCTCAAGAAACAGGTATGCTCAATCTAAATTGATAAGGATACATACATTTAACAATCCATTACAACTGTTGGAATTATAACTGCATAGAAACAAAAAAAGCTTACAATTAAAGAGAGACACATTAAACATTAACATATACTTTAAAACTCTAGTAACATAACCACACATCCTACAGTGAGGACCAAAGTCAATACAACAAAACATATCTTCAACAACCAAACATCCCTCTCTATTTTTGCCACATTCGAAGCTAATATAGAATTCAATGATAAATTTTGCACCTCATCTGTATGTACAACACTCTCCTTCACTTCATCAACCCACTTGAAAACCCCACACCGCAACTCCCTCTTACCCAATGCACAAGTGAAAAATCTTCTTCCAGGGTTCCTTCGGGTCCTTGATGTGAGGCATATTGCCTTTTCCCCACACCAACAACAAACCATTTTAGAAGCTCTGTCATGAAGCCCTGTGACAGAGTTTCCCCATTTCATCCCTACACTGCTTCTCATTCCACTAGACTCAGACCTTTGTTGGTAACTTTTGGACAAGTAATCCCTTGGGCCACCACACATTTCGTGAACTCCACTTTTAGCCATGGCTTCTTCGCCCCACAACGTTTCTTCTACCATTCGTTTAGCTTTACAGAGAAACTAGGTTTCTGCAGCTTGTAGCCGTTAGGGACGAGGATAGACCAAATTGAACCTTTATTTGGGGTTTTTATTTTTTTTGAACTAGGGACTAAATTGAAGGGTTTTTTTGGTTGCTACAGTAAAAAGGCCAACTCAGATTTCTTACAGAGCACAAGGAGACGACACGTGGCACTTAACAGTGCGCCTGTGCAATTCTGTTAACGTTAAAAGAAGTCATTTAACATCAGGGACTAACATGCTTGACGTTGCAAAACGTTGAGGACTAATAATTAATTTCTATAATGTTAAGGACTAACCTGAAGTCGGTGGTAAACGACGGGGACCGAATTGGGAGTTTACTCATTCAGTTTTATTATATAATGAACTTTATTCTTCATTTTTTTCAATAATAAGATAATCTATACTATATATAAAGAGAGCAAGGAGTTTTGGTTTCCACATTTTCATTCTCATTATATCCTATTTTATATACTGATTTACTGATTTACGATTCTCACTAACCAATAACCACCCAATAAGAATAATAATGACCTAATCTATCTATACTATATATAAAGAGAGTAGGGGAGTTTTGGTTTCCACATTTCCATTCCCATTATACCTCTATTTTATATCCTGATTTACTGATTTCCGGTTCCCATTGACCAATAACCACCCAATAAAAATAATAATTGTCTAATCTATACTATATATAAAGAGAGTAGGAGAGTTTTGGTTTCCACATTTCCATTCCCATTATACCTCTATTTTATATCATGATTTACTAATTTACGGTTCCCACTAACCAATAACCACCCAATAAAAATAATAACTGCCTAAAAAATGTAGAAAGATGAAGAAGAGACTTTAGAATAGAAAGATGGGGAAAGATGGAGAGGGATCGTAAAAATAAGAAATGCGGACAGTGCCTGTCTTTCCGCTAGTTATAATTCCCATTATAGCCCCTATTTTATATCCTGATTTACTGATTTACGGTTCTCACTAACCAATAACCATTACATGCATAAATCTAAGGCTAAGAATGATACAATTGCTTTCAAGATTGATATTGAAAAGGCCTATATGATAATGTGGGGTGATGCTTTCTGGAGTCAACATTTCATGTTTTTGGTTTCCATATCAGGTCCATAACTGGGGCTTCTATAGCTTAAGCCCAAGTTGTTGTTGATACTATCTAGAATTTTTTCCAAGCTTCCGGGCTCCAAAATTCTTGTTGTTTTAGCATATTACTAAATTCCAAAACTCTTGTTGTTTTAGATATCCAAGAAAAATTAATTAAGATTTTTCCAACTATGCCCTTGTTTAATTACTTACATCAATTAACACCTACTCCCATTATCTCTCTTAATTATATAAGTCTTTATATTTTCAAGGCATTTTAATGGCTTTAATGAGCTTGGAACCATATACCACTATCCACTAACTAATCAATTGAGCACTTTTCACCCAGTATAAAACAAAACAAAATGGGAGTTAAATGATATGGGTTGATATTAAATGGGGGTATTTTAGTAAAATTAGTATTAAATTAAGACATATCAATCATTTCCTTGGTTTGTGTGCATAACCTTAAATTACAAGAGTTTTGGAACGGAGGGAGTATGTTCTACTGGAGGATCTCAAAGTACAAGACAAAGTTTGGCCTCAATCTCTATGATAAGAATTGTGTCTGATCTTGGCCCGTATTTAGGCTTTCCCCTTATCAAGGGTCGGGTAAGAGCTCGCCATTTTAATCATATCATTGGGAAAATTCAGTCTAGATTGGCTTCCTAAAAGTCTTCTATTCTTAATCATGCGGGAAGAGTATGCCTTGCTTCCTCTGTCATTACCTCCCTTCCTGTCTACTCAATGCAGCTCATTTCTTTCCCCTCGGGTATTTGCAACCAAATTGACAAAATAACTTCCCATTTCATCTAGGCTAATAAACCAATTTAGTCTAGATCTTGGCATCGAGTTAATTGGCCAATTATAACTCTCCCAAAATCTCATGGTTGATTGGGTCTAAAAACAACAAGTAATATGAATACAACCTTGTTAGGTAAATTGGTTTGGCGTATGATGCATGATGGAAATTGTTTTTGGATGGAAATTCTTCAAAGCAAATACCTACGTGGTAGTTCTATATATGTTTAATGCAATAATTCCCACTAGGTCATCTTGCATTTGGAGATGGGGATTCCTCAATTTTTTTTGACAATTGGTTAAGTGTTGGTACTTTGGCATCTAGAATACAAAATATTCATGCAATTGATCTTAATTTAAGTATTAAGGACTTGGTGACAAACAATAAATGGAACTTCAGTAATATGCAAACTGATATGGATCGTGATCTTAGGGATAAACTTCAACATGTTAATCCCACTTTGGTGCAGGGTGTACAAGACAAATGGTGTTGGAAAGAAAATCCTAGTGGAATTTATTCAGTGGCCTCTGGCTATAAATGGTTTGTGAATCTTCCTACCACCCATCCAGTTGGACTAAACTGGAAGTATTTATGGAAGCTTCAAGCCCTGGAGAAGATTTGACTATTTTTTTGGACAATTCTTCAAGGAGCTCTTCCGGTTAATGTGCTCAGACACTTCTGGCATTTAGCTGAGTCTCCTTGTTGTCCCCGTTGCTTGGTCGTAGTTAAGAATTCGCTCCACTGCCTTCGGGAATGCCCACATGCTCGTGAAGTTTGAACCAGGCCGGGGTTGATTAATATTGCTCATTTCCAAAGTCCAGATATCAGTATTTGGATTTGGAGAATGATGCACAGTAGTTATTGTTCTCAAAAGTCTCCGGATGACCAAGCTCAAGGCCTACCCGGCGTTAAAACCAGTCGTCAGGATGATGAGAAGGTATGAGATGTCCTAGGTCTAGGGCAAGCTCCTTTATTTATAGTCAACCGTCAATGGGCCTTACCCTAGCTTAGGTGGACGACCTAGTAGGCCCAATAAGCCTACCGAGTTGACGAAGTGGGTTTGGCTTTTGTCGAGGTCGGCCCTGGATAGAAAAAACCCTAACGGAACACAGTCCCCCAAGCTCGAGCCCAGCGTAGCTAGGGCGAAGAGGTCGAGTCTTCAGGCTGAGTCCTATTAAGGTCGGTCCCGAGTTCATTAAAATATCCCTAACAAAACACAAGTCCTATTAAGGTCGGTCTCGAGTTTATGAAAATATTCCTAACAGAACACAACCCCTCGAGCTCGAGCCTAGCGTAGCTAGGGCAAATAGCTCTAGTGTTCAGCTAGAGTCCAGAATAATCTTATAGTGTCAGCCTCTCTAACCACGGAAACAGCCGAGTTAATTCAACTCCCAAATGGTGGCATTGGTTTCAAGGTTATGAGGGAAAGGTCGATACCGACGTATGCTCAATTTTTTATCGATGCTTCCCTACTGAGCAACTCGTTCAAGACAATTTTTGTAAACCAGACGATCGAATTAGGATTTGTAAGGTCGGGTTGGAAAATACTGCTAAAATGGTGCAGACTTTCACCACACAAACTGCCGTCTTGGTAATTTTAAAAGTTATCCTAGTTGGTTTTTATTTGGTCTACCCTTTGGCCTGTATGTACAACTGAAGACTTTCCTTTTTCTAATCTTCTTTATAAATCCAAAACTAGCAAAGTGAATAAATCAAAAGTTTCTTATGAAGAATCATGAAGATAATATATTTCTTAAAACCAATTTTGATAAGGCATGTGTCTTAAATTAACTCTCCTACTAGACTTTATCAAGTTCAAATTGTTGATCAGAGTCTTACCTTACTTTTCTTTCGCGATTAAATTCTGTTTAAACGGACACAATTGAATTAACTGATCATACTAAACGTCATATAGCTAAAATTGTTTTTGTCTAAATATGACATGACTTTCTCATAGATGGGTTGAAGTGCTTTATCAACTCGTAATCCAACTTGCCGAATCGCTAATGCTAACTAATAAGTGTTAACTTAATCTCTTTTATAGAAACGTACTAACCCGAACAAAGGTTGGCACTGGTTACTTTGCTGCCGATATAGCTTGAGCCATGTTGAATGGGTATGTGCTGATTCCTGCCATGTTTCTCCGTTTTTGCAACAACTTCATCATTGATTCATTACTCGATACCAACCAAGTGTTCATTTGAAGAGCTATCTCGGTCTCGACCAATTTGATCGGTGGTTTATAGTTACTGCCGACTTCTCTCGGTCTCCACCGATTTGATCGGTGGTTTATAGTCACTGCCGAGTTCTCTCAGTCTCCACTGATTTGATCGGTGGTTTATAGTCATTGCCGAGTTCTCTCAGTCTCCACCAATTTAATAAGCGTCTTCAAAAAATACCTTCGAACTCATCTTGGTCTCCACCAATTTACTTAGCAGCTTTAAAGTAAATCAAAGGCTTCTTTTACTTTCATATTTCATTCTTCCTTAGAAACTCGACGAAAAGCAAGACTTTTATACTTGGTCAGTCCTCCACCGTGCCGGCTAGCATATTGAGTGTGAGAGTAATTTGCAAACAAAAAGAATCATTATTAGTAATTAATATAATAATTAATGTCATCATATAAAATATAAAACATAATTTAACTAAGCCATTCATATATAACCTGAAGTTACATAACACAGCTACCCATAAAACAAAGCATATTTCACCAACACCTATTTTTCAAAATACCCCGATGCCCTTAACATATCAAAATACCATGATTAACAAAAGAGTAATGATAATAAAAATTCAGGATACAACTTTTTTCTTTTCTTTTTTTTTTTGGGTATGTTAGGAAAGAAAAGAAAAAAACCATCTTAAAGATATTGAAGGAAATAGGCATAACACATTCACCATAAAATATAAACACATGGAAATCAATCCTAATAGACAATCGAAGATATATTAAATTATTCTAAGACAACCAAAATATTATAAGATGTTTTCCATATATTCTAACAATAACATGTTCAAAATATTTTTTCAACAATTGTCTACTTATATAAGCTCACTTTTCATTTTATAATTGTCCAATTTAATAATTTCCAAAACTAAAACAAAATGAAGATATTGAGTAATGATTAAAGAAAAGTCACTTACTGGGGTAACTATTAGAAGTTATTACTCAAATCACAAATCAAGAGGGTCCCGCTATACAAGTTAGTATGTACATGGATACTGCCTACTAAAATTTCGGTGATAATTGGTCAGATTATTTTTTTGATCTGTTAATCAAAGGTAAGGTGGTGAGACTTAACATAGAAGAGAGAAAATTATAAGGATGGAGGGATAATGCATCCTTCAAAGCTATAACAATCCAGGATTCCAAATCTTGTGAATTTCCATTTCTCTCCAATATTTTAATTTTATATATAACGGAACATAGACCGGTGCATTTGACATGTATGACTATATGACATTGTATATGCCTCAGCTTGAGCACAATACTTGAGGATAGAATCATTGTTAGCTCATGTGTCTAAGAAGGAACTGCATTCCTCAATATTCTTTTGTAATAAAAGAAGAGGCTAGCCTCAACTCCCAACACACTTAATTATATAACATCAAGAAATCAAATTAAAAAATGGATATTGTCCAAAGATCATGTTGGGGCGACCATTGGCATTCTTGTCGACCCAGCTATTCATCATTAATCAAAAGGGAAAATATAAATCAGCCCTTTCTTCTTTTCTGTATCTTCTGGAATATCCCAAAAATAAGCACTAGTACAGGGTATAGTGACATTTATACGAAAATATATAAATCATGCATTGTTTTCTCATGACAGACCAAATTTTGATATCCAAATCAAAGTCTAGTTGAAAATTAAACAAATAGTTGGAAATCATAACCTCTGTCGTAAAACTAAAATTAGTTAAAATTCTTGATAAAAGTATTTTCTAATAATAAACAGTTTTAGTCACCAACCAATAAGCAAACTTAAAATTGTGAGAACTAACCTGCCAAAACATATCAATAGAATTATACAAAAGACTGCAAAAATCCAACTAGATTCTCTGTAGGCAATCCAGACGCTAAAGCCACAACGTTGATGTAGAAGTCAACTAGTGTTGCTGCCATCCACCGTTGTTGGACTAGAGTTTCCCAGATCTGAAGCTTGACGGTCTTGTGATCGACGACCAAAATCCGTATCTGGAATTCAACCAGCCCACCTTTTCCTTTGCAGGTGCATCTTCTCATACTTACCCATTACCCTCTCCTTGCTTGCCTCGAACTCCTTCTACCCATCCGAGAACTTCGAGTTGTCGAGGGCAGCGAGATGAAGTGGAGGATGGCGACGAAGGCGAGGTCGTGGTTGCCACAGAGGAAGATGTGTCTCTGGTGAATGTGTCGAGAAGGCAAGGTGATGAGAAAGTCGATGAGCTGGAGGGTGAATGCAGGTTTCGAGATCAGACCAAAGGTTTTGGAGGAAGAAAAATCGTGAACGATGAACGATGTGGTTGGCGGGAGAAGTTTTACTACCGCCCCACGGTGGGTGCCAACCAGTTCTCAAAAGTCTCCGGATGACCGAGCTCAAGGCCTAACGACGTTAAACCCAGACGTTAAGATGAAGAGAAGGTATGAGATATCCTAGGTCTAGGGCAAGCTCCTTTATTTATAGTCAACCGTCAATGGGTCTTACCCTAGCTTAGGTGGATGACCTAGTAGGCCCAATAAGCCTACCGAGCTGACAAAGTGGGTTTTGCCTCTGTCGAGGTCGGCCCTGACTAGAAAAATATCCCTAACAGAACAATTATAAAGTAATTTTTGCGTCCGCAACTTGGTGGATTAGGAGATTGTGAAATGCCTATGTTTTTTTAGCAAAAATTGATTCCTAATGATGGTGAATTCTATGGTGAAGTAGTGAAATAGGTAGTATATGGTATGACCCATGAATTAGGGGTTTTAGGTAAAAATATAATTTTTAAAATTTGCAATGTGGTCCTCCTATTATTAATTATATTATCAGTAGGCATGTTTCTCTTTCCTCTCTCTCTCCTATTTCTCTCTCCTCTATTTTTCTCCTCTCTCCTATCTCTCTATATATTTTTCATTTATTAAGATTATCTCTCTCCTCTCTCTGTTTCCCTCTCATATGTTTCTCTCTCCTCTCTCTCTCCTCTGTTTTTTTGTCCTCTCTCTCCTCTGTTTCTCTCTCCTCTCTACTCTCTCTCCTCTATTTTGTTAGAACCACATGAAACACTAGAAGGGGGGTTGAATAGTGTTTTATAATCTTTACAGATTTTTTGAAAACCTTTTAACAAGCAAACTGAGTTTGAAAATATTTGGGCAACCTTCTGAAACTGGAAGTTCAGCAACTTGCTGATGCAACTCAGAAGGTTGGATAAAAACAATTTTGAAGTATTTTCACGTGAAAAAAAGATTGTTTTCTACGTGGATTTATAAAACAAATTTTCTTAAACCATCCTTGGTTAATAAAAAAGAATATAAAGAGTTAAGGGTAGAGAAAACTTAACCACATAAATTTATCCCGGTTCACCCACCAACTCAGTGAGCTACGTCCAATCCCAGGGCAAACACTCCACTGGATTTTTCACTATTTGATCAGATACAAGTATTCTTTGAACCCAACCTCTTCAGGCTAAACACCAAGTATTCTTTGGACATAGCCTCTCTAGGCTAAAACTACCCAAGTATTCTTTGAACACACAGCCTCTCCAGGCTAAAAACCCAAGTATTCTTTGAACACAGCCTCTTCAGGCTAACCCAGTAAAAACTGTTTGAAAGAAAATGCTCAAATTCTGAAACTACACAAGTTTAAAGCTCGAACTGGGAAACATGTACAAATAGTAAGACTCAGGATATAGAAATGTTGTACAAACAATGAAACAGATGAATATGAATTTCAGCAGCGTTTCAGCAAGTTACTTTTTTTGTATTCCGCTCTCTCTCTGTTGTTTCTTCATGGAGTCTGGTATTTATAGTGAGGAAAGCTTCCTTCCGTTGATCTCCAAACGATTTCTCGTTGAGAGATAGCATTTAATGCAAATGCTCTCGTTGTGACACATAGCCCGAACCCTTAGCTGTAGCAGGTGGTAGAGTCAGCAGAACATGCTTCACTTTTTCTGAGCAGCGCGTACTTTACTGCAGACTTTGCCTTTTTGGTGAGAGAAATTTGAAATATGCCAAAAAAACACTTTCTCTGACTTTCCAGAAGAATGAGAGGCACAAGTAACTGAAGCAGCTACGATTAACTTGAGTCTTCAAAAAGAATATCAGAGAATATTGTATTGAAGACGAACAAGCTTTAGTATGTCGTCTCACAACTTCAGGAGGTTCTCCACCTTCAGCAGGTCGTAATCTCTTCAGCAGGTTTCTTTGCTTCGGAAGGTTCCATTATTTCAGAGGATAAGATTTCTTCAGTTGATACCTTCTGAAATATTAAAAAGATACCTTCAGTAGAAATTGTTCCTTTTCATAAGAACGATAACCAAATTTGTTATCCATTAAAACTTAGGGTTAAGAGACTTAAAACATTATTAATCTTTTAATAACATTTTGAGACTCAACATATTTCTCTCTCTCCTTTGTTTCTCTCTCCTCCCATTCTCTCTCCCATCTCCACTATTTCTCTCATGTTTCTCTCTCCTCCCTCCTTCTCTCCTCCATTTCTCTCTCTGTTTTCTCTCCTCTATTTCTCTCTCCCCTCTCCTCCCTTTCTCTCCTATTTCTCTCTCTCTATTTCCCTCTCCTCTCTCATCTGTTTCCCTCTCCTCTCTCTCATTTGTTTCTCTCTCTCTCTCTATGTTTTTCTC